>JAODUO010002010.1:0-46229 GCA_025642075.2 Ridgeia piscesae | reverse complement strand
TGACACAGTTGAATATTAAAGGAAACAAAAACACTTTTCCCTTGAATTCATATTATATTACATCCTGCTAAATATTTCAAAAATCACAAAAACTGAATGAATTAGAAATGCCACATTTTATGCTATGTAAACTGCATCTTTTATGATGCCAGCTAGAACCTTACATGGTGTGTTTTTGTAAACACTTGATGCTACTTTTTGTTTTATTTTGTCAAAGTATTATAAACCAACAAGTCTACAAACCAACCTTGTCAGTTTTATACAATGATGCACCGTTTGTAAATATTTTAAACTTTTTTGTAGTAATAATTTATTCGCAAGTAAAATGAAATATACAATTGTTATTTTAATTTCTGTTGTAAATAAATTATTACAACAACAAATGCTAGACAATCATAACGGGAATGCCCAAGATAGAGAAGGCATCATAAAAACAAGCTGCAGTTACCAAACCAATGCACCTAGCGATTGAGCTGCCTGAATTACACGTTTCATACTATGAATTATACAATGTTTCTTTCTGAAGCTGAATAAGTTATCTGTTTGCTATGTGTATGGGGTATATGTTTACTGGTGTAGATTATATTCTGTGGGTTGTATTCGACAGCTCAACCAAAGAGCCAAAACCATCACATGACAAAATAAAACAAAAACGACTTAATTTTGTAAAATAAATTGGATTCATGTGAAACCAACAGTTAATTGTGTGTTCATCTACGGTGACTAGTGTTTGTATTACATCAGGATATTGCACAACTCATTCTGATGCTCGTTTCAACCCAAAAACTAACCTTGTAGACATGCTCTGAATGCCTCTGATGCATGCAATGCTATATTCGTGAATCATGATGCAAGAAACTATGCCAATGATGAAGTCACGATACCACAAAATCACTTAGCTCATTAAATCTCACCTTTCTGCGGGAATTTCTATATGGATGGGTGACAACAAATGTATTTTTCTGCATTTTTTAATGTCCATTGTTTTGCCAGAGAAGTCGAGATGGTGTCCAACTGCACAGATGTGCCAGGTGTGAAATTGGCAGTGAAGTATAAAGTGTGTTGAGCTGTCCTAAGAACTGAACACTGTGCTATATATGGGCCAAAGTCCCCAAAAATGTACAATTGGGTTTTAGCAGGTCGGAAAAAAAACATTTTATTCTGACCAATAATTTTTTTTCTTTGTACATATATTGAGGCATATGTCACATAAATGGTTCAGTGAAATATGTGTTACTTTTGTTATGACAGTCAGTCACTCGAAGTCAGACGTGATTTTCATCTCGTGTCCAGCTTCATTAATGAAAACTTACAACAGTGCATACAATTTGACTACCTCGGTAGTTAGTTAAATATAAACTGAAAAATATTCTTGTGTTATTGAGAGTACATATCGTTTAATAAATATCAAGAGTTACACAATTCAATTTGACTTGGAAACATTGTTTATCGTTGTTGTTACTATGGTGATAGTTTTTGCACACTGTTGTTTCTTGGAACGGGCTCTTTTCAATTAGTGCAGTTATCTCAGAAAAGCATGTGGAATGATTGTTTGTGCATAACCAGTAACCACGATCATTTATCTTTGTCAATGCTAACTGTCACAGGCGTCTGGCAATCGACAGTAGGTAAACTGTGACCTACAAGGTTGGTATGTGTTTATGACGCTTGACCCGCAATGTGTCTTTAATTGAACACAATCGTTATCATTCGTCAGAAATTACAAAACAAGTACTCATACGATTTTAAACTTGCACCTATTGAATTTGTTATAGTTCGTAGTGACATACATTAATTCAAAACTGTGGACGTAGCATCTCTTTGTGTATTTAACAACTAGAACGACAACGCATTAGGTACAACATTAATTAATACAGATATTTATTATATGCCTTGAATGTAAATAATGAGAAATTACACAATAGTTCCAAAATACATTATTGTCGCCAGCATATTGATCCTACGTACATATTATTTTCATTTAACAACTGATGATGCTGGACACTCTGCAGTGATGCTGGACATGCAAAAGTCATTACATAAACAAAATCATTATCATCAATTACGAATTACAAGGAAACAACTTTAAACATGCAAGAATATGTGTAACAATGTATATATATACATGTATATACATATATATATACAAATATATGTATATATATATATTTATATATGTATATATATAATTATTATGAAATTTGCATGGTCCATTAATGTATAAATGAATTTAAATATTCTATGGTATGAACGTAGCAATGTAAAGGTATTTTGTGGGGAATATATCGTCGGTCTAGATGCAACCTCCTTGCGAACATGCTTCCTGCCATTCTCTTTAGGTGACGTCCAGTGAAGAGTGACCGCCTTTTACTGACTGACATTTCTTGCAATTCCATTACCAGTGATTCATGGGCAGCGATAACCTTTCTCACTTCTTTGTTTCACGAAGGATTCAATCCGTCCTTCCTCATTATTATATCAGCACGGTGCACCGGCGTTGACAAAATCGTGTTAACGTTGGTCATACCAGCTCTTGCTTGTCCTGAATAGTCTTTTTCATTTCGGGTAGTGTGGCTTAAATGTTCTCCAAAACCCATGGACGTCTTTGCAGCCTCTTCGCCTTTATCTTCAAGGCAATTAGCTTCTTTTGGACAGATGTCCTCTTCTTCTTGGGTAATTGTCCAGCAGCACGACGTTCAGCTGTCACATCAGCTGCTAATTCTTGTGCTGCTGATAAATGCAGCTTAGGAAACTACATCTTCACCACCAGGGTTTCTCTGAAAGAAACAAACAACCACACAGGTTGTACGTAGAGAAGACGACACATTGTTATGTTATTATAATATATTAATATTACACCGTAAATGTACTTGTCTCTTGAAATTAACGTTTAAAATATATGTTAGTATTAACGTGTAAAATAAATAAGTATAACATTATATATCACCATGCAGGCGGTAGTGTGTAGAAGCCATTGGAAAGTTGCGTCCAAACATAGCCATGCAGATGGTTTGTAAAAGATAGCAATCTTCTACTGTGACCTATAATTATATTACAGGAACTAAACATGTCTTATTTAACATGCAAAACATAAAGCAAGACAAACAGCCAAATATATATATATATTTATTATTATTATGCTTGTATACGAATCGTTGCTTAGCTGTATGTTACATATTTTGCGAAGGATAAATTATATATCATGCAAAGCTCATATCATATTACATATGGTGTAATGGTTAACAAGTTTGAAAATAACTCGCAATGCCCGATGATGTACGTACTCCGAGTCAGCCAAACTCCGTGAAAACATAGGCACTACACTTGTGGTAGATGGAAGAGATGAGTCGAGTCGCTTCGACCTCCTCACTTCCACCTTCGGGGGTTGCCACTGCAGCTTCTGCGATAGCCAACGCCTCAGCTATTTGCATGGCTTTCTTCTTTTTAAGATATGTCTTGCTCTATATGAAGACATTTACATTTTGCGCATTAATAATAATTTATGTATACATGTATATGTATATTTATGGATATACTGATGCATAGCAGAAAACATACATGTAGTATTTAGTAAGATATATATATATATATACACATTTGTTTGAGGATGAATGAAACTCAACAAAAATATGTTACTTACATTTATAGTTTTGCGTGCTGGTTGAGCTTTAGCTTTTGGTCTGGAAGATCTCTTGTGCAGACATAATGAGCCCGGTTCTGAGCAGTGTGATGGGCCAAAAACGCAGGGTCTGGTCCTTTTTCCTTTCATGATAATGGTGCGCGATTTTAGCCCAGTACAATCGCGTGTCATTGCTTGCCATGATTATGCAACTCTGGTGGACGGAGTATTCTAAACATTCAGAATGCAATACCAGTCAACCTCTATTTGTTTGGGGAAATGTTTAGTTGCTTTCGAAAATAATCCCACGACGTAGGCAGATCATGTGAGGTAACGGGAACTGTAACATGTGAGCCATACGCGTTGCAGAAGCTCATCTATAATTGCGTGTACAGGTTTACCGCCATTAGAGACCATGCCCTTTGGCCATTATTCTTCAAATTACCGGTACTTGTTAAATTTACAAAATGCATTATATATATATATATATATCAGAGATGGAGTAATCGTACTCGTACGAGTACTTTTTGAGTACTCGTACTCGTACTCGAGTACGAAGGAAAGTAATCGTACTCGTACTCGAGTACATTACCAAAGTAATCGTACTCACGATTACTTCTCACGATTACATTTTTTTCATATGAACAGTTGCAAGCAAATATATTAGACAGATAAAAATGGCAATATTAGAAGTAATCTAATAAATGTAATAATAATCAAGGTATTCATTTTCTATTACTGTTGAGCATTTCAGTTAAATAAATATTCAGTCAGATTTCCCTAATTAATACCTTCTCTTCCCAGAGAAGCAACATCTCCTCACCCTCCTGCTTAGTACAAAGTACAAGTTATATTGTGAGAGTCCCTGGGAAGCACTGCAGGAGATAAGCATCCCTTAACATCTTGTTTTGTAATTTTAGAAGCCAGGCCACAGCCCCACCTGTATTGTTTGCTCTGTCAGTATGGTGTGAATGACTGGTCATATTTCCAACATCCAGAATCCTGACTGGGTCTGGGCGGTTAGCTGCTAAATCCCTGTCTATTATGTTTAATTAAGTGCAAACTGTAAACCTGTCTAAATCCACAACCATTCTGTGTTTGTCCCATCCAGACATGGGGTCCAATACATTGAAATGTATTTAAATACAAATATTCTTGAGGGATTACAAATACTTTTTAAATATAAATGTATTTAAATAGGAATACATTGAAAAGTATTTCAAATACTTGTTCATATATTTTTCAAATACTTTTCATTTTGTATTACTATGTACTAGTATGTAGGTAAAAGAAAAGCAACACATATTGAGACATCTAGTTTATAGGCATAATTAGTGTTTTGCTCATATGATAACAGGCAGACCAGTGCTAGGGAGTATTGTTATTGCTAACTGCATCACAGTGACAACTGACTGAAAGAGGTAAAGGCCAAAATATATTGTTTGTATGTTAAGCCAGGAGGTCCATAATAATATAACGTCTATGTTGCCCTCAGAAGAGACACTGTTAATCATTGCTACCATGTTGTGAGGAAGGCTCAACTTCAAAGTCAGCCAGGAAACCAGAATAACCTGGTTCCAAATTGAAGCCTGACTAAAGAACAAAAGGGGATATTGACCTATGGTCACTGTTAGGTCCATCCTCTGGCTCTGAGCAAACACAAGTTGTGGTCACTGCAGGGCCAGGGTGAAGCCTGCTGTTAAGTGTCTTCATCAGTAATTAGCACTGTTGGGTGAAGTTGCAGTGCATTAAGGTAATCCGTTTGGCAGTGAAAAAGAAATGTTGATACTGACAATGTATTTCAAAAATATTTGAACAAGTCAAATACTTTAGGAAAGTATTTAAAAACAAATACTTTTAATTCCTAAACATCAAATACAAATACTTTAAAAAGTATTTAAATACTTTCAAATACAAATGTATTTGACCCCATGTCTGGACCATCTGATATACTACTCTTTTGAATATGTTTTGAAGTGTCGTTATTGTAATGTATTTGATCATGTGTATTTGAAATTTACAAATGCCTCCTATTTGTATTTGATTCAGAAACCATAAATTAAATTATTAATTCAGCATTAAATGATTCATCCAATACCTGAGAAAGGCGTCTAATTATTAATAATAATAACACCTGGATAGTGGATAGCAGTAATCAGTTAGAACATTAGTGACACAACAACAGAACAAGAATGACACCTAGGGATTCCATGAAAGTCGCCTTTATGTTAGAAACAGGACATTCATTAAAGTAATCATGAAAGTAATCATGCTTACATTCTAAAGTAATCGTACTCGTACTCGAGTATATTGTAAAGTAATCGTACTCGTACTCGAGTACATTTGTTTTCTGAGTACTCGTACTCGTACTCATGCATGTTCAAAGTAATCGTACTCGTATCGAGTACATTTGTATTGTACTCGTTCCATCTCTATATATATATATATATAATATATATATATATATATATATATATATATATATATATATATATATACTGTTTTGTACTCTGCATGGCATGTGAAAGGTATATTGATTAGTCTTACTTAAATGGAAATTATTCTTATTTGTGTCTACTTTTTACCTTTGCTCAGCAGATGTCCACCATTGTTACGTTTTGTGTATAATAGTGTGCCCATCATATTTGTTATTGGAATGCCTTCTTTTATATGAAGACCAATATGCACATGACACATCTAGCCTAAAATGTAGCATGTCAGCATCATCTACGTCTGGATAATGTACTCTTGGTTAAATTTGCGTGTCCAGCGTCATCAAGTTGCTTAAACATTACGATGGTCATATATCAGCAATCTATCATATTATCATACATTGGTTTGTCAGAACATAGCTGTTACATAAACTAATGTTAAATGGAGCTACGTTTATTAACTTACAATATTAGCTTCATTCATATTACGGGTACATAATTTTATAAGAAAAAGTACACATACGGCCACAACTTATCAAATAGTTATTGTAGAGGACAAAAAAGTACCCGCCAGCATGGAGACAGCCGCCAAGGATGCAATGCTCAGCGTAGTTCCTATATATCAAGTCAGATTGTGCCCTCAGCAGTAGTTTTTGGTAATCCGACATATGACGCTAGATATGCAATGGCACTGGACACGCTCCAATATCGCATTTATCCTCATTTGGGCAAGAAAAATATTGTGAATATTGCTATTGCCATTGGTGGAGATATAGCAGTGTGTTTGCTGGTTAATATGCAAAAATAAAAACGACGTATGTTTCTTATTTATTTGAAGGCAGCCGTTTTTATATATGACGCTGGACACACAGCTAAAACGCAACACCATATTTTTTAATATAATATAATATTAAATTTAGGTCTAAACCTATATTTTCTTTTGCATATCATTTGATTTAGATGTAGGAAAAGCATACATGTATAGGTATCATACAGAGATAATAGTACATAATTTTATGTAATTGATCCTTAAAAACCAATGATGCTGGACATGAAAAAACTGGTCACTGTAGAAATTGATGTGTGCATTTTGTATTCCTCAAGTTTTAAACCTACGTTTTCTACTGTCTATTCCCAATACGTATTGCATTTGCCCAGTGAACGCAGAAAAATTAATAGAACACTGTTTTTATATGGCACTGTGTCAAACTTTGGAAACTTCAATTGGAAGGGTAATTATGGCCATTTCTAGCACTTTACCGCCAATTTCTGCCATTTTACAAATTAACAATGCTGTCAAATTTCACATGTCCTAAAAGCACGTAGCGGTGTCAATATATGATGAAAATCTCATTAGACTGACTTAATAATTGACGATGTGAGAGAGAAAAGAAGTGATTTTTTTCAATTGAAATTGTTTTGAGACTTTTGTCATTATGAACTTTTATATCAAATAATAATGGGAAGGAAGTTGACACCACTACTGGGTAATCAATTATTACGTTATTTATATGTCTGAACTGACTCTGAAAGAAAAAGATGACTATGCTTATGAGTACATTTCCAATGTAACTGAGTGTGATTGTAAATGCTTTGCCTTTTTGTCTGAGAATAAATATCTCCTTTGATCATGTCATCATCTGGTTTTGTGATATACAAGCGACATTTTTTTAATGGGCTTAGTGACAAATGAGTTCACAATCAATATATTTCATACTGCGCACAATGGTTGACAAAAGCATACATAGTTACGTATATATGAAATTTCAAATAAACTGACAAATTTGTTGATTAAATGTAGTCAAGTCGGTCTTTAACAGCGTTACCTCTGTCTGCTAGTGTCTGCAGTATAGCTAACGTCTTGCCTCCTGGTGCAGCACAAAGGTCAAGGACACGACTGTTAGGTCGAAGGTCAAGAGCAATCACTGGCAGCAAGCAAGCAGCATCCATTAAGTAATAATCTGCAATAAGACACAAAGATGGTTGACACCCTTGTAAAATTATATTCATTCAAAATGATCAAACTGAACAGGCAACAGTAAAATACATTAAAAAAAACATTTTGCTAAATACATTTGTGCAGTCTATGTTTGGATATATATATTATGATGTATTTATATTATTTTACAATAAAAATACTCAACACCCCTTAAAAATAACAGAATACTGATAAATCAATAAACCCGTTAATATTCTTAATTATCTTATGATAAGGTAAACAGTTTCAACTGTGTAAATACAACAAGCATACTCAGTTTGTCTGCGTTGTCCTTCCTTGGTGTTGGAAACAGTCTGACATCACCACGTTCATGGACGCATGCTTTAAGATGTAGTGGCAGGTGGAAGTCTACGTCATCTGGCTGCACATTTGTTTCCATCTCTGAGGGTCTGTAGAAGCCCTGCTCTAGTTCCTCTCTCCGCAGTTCCTCCTTTTCAGACATGATCCGCTTCACAGGCATAAATTCATAGAGATCATTCTCGACTTTTGTTTCCTCAAGAAATTCATTTTCCATCTGGTCATCTAGCATATGACTTGTTTCATAGACAGTACTTGATGATGTTGATGCATCCTTTGTGTGGTAAACATGTCCAGTCTTACTGCCAATTTTCTCAGTTTCACTTGTTTCTCCCTTGACTATATTGTGGACAAAGTCATCAGCACCACTCTCTATCAAAGAAATCAATGCTGAATCTGAGTTGGCAAAGTTGTTCACAAGTGCACAATACTTCTGCTGAGACAGCAATGCTATTCGCACTGAAGGCCACAGCAATCCATAGACTGGTTTGTAATAGGTGTCGAAATATGACAATGCGAGTTCACTTGGTGATTTTGTCTTCTCTGTGACTGCCTGTAAAGTAATATGTTTCAATGTGTTACACCTTAAAGAGGGTAGTTGTTTCTACTTATTGTAAGAACTTTCTATTAACTGACTAGCCCATATGTGTTATGCACAAAAGCTTATGATCTTATGAGGTCTCATTCAACTAGTTAGCCTTTGTCAGCTTTATTATTGCCAAGCTGATCTGTCAATGTTGGCACTGACGGAGGTGCTTGTCATCCTCAATGGTTCCACTGTCCTACATTGAGATGGGACTGATATTTAAAGTAATCTATGATTCATGAGGGATACACAGTCCCGAATGTTGCTAGCCACAAGAGCAGTGACTAGGTAATGCTGCGTTGTGCACATGGAATGAGTGATAGACAAGAGTTTGTATGTTTATCACATCGTCTTTTTGGTCTAAAAAGTGTGCTAACATGTGCTATTTATAAAACATAAATAATATGCATAACTGAATCAACATGTGACTGAACCCTTTTATTGTTTAGACCTACAATTTAGAAACATTTATAACAGGTATATTTCATATAGTAATTTTATGTATTGTTCTTATTGTTTTTATTATTTGGTTGATTTATTATTTCTGTTATTGTTCAGTTACAATTATATAAATACAATTATAATACAATGTCGAATGATTGTTAACTGGCCTAAATTATTAGGGCCTTTTCAAAACGTTTTTACCACTTTTTTCGATGTGTATGTGTTTGGAATGTCATTCTACATCATTTCTGGTACAAAGAAATAAGATACATATTTTTAAAATTGTGTTTTATATCAATTTAATGCAGTCGAATCGACGTAAATAAGCTGATGTCACAGGGCGTGAGCGGTTAGTGCATCGCAGATGCATCAGGACCGCAAAGGCGATTTCTTGAGTGTGCATTGCAAAGTTGAAATATAGAAAACAATTTGCAATATTTTATTAATTTAAACATAAAACAAACAATACTGCATTATACAGAATACAAATTAATGATGTCGCCTTAGGTTTGGGGACATATCTGCAAATCGCAAGACATCGTCTTTGCAGTCTTGATGCTCCTGTGATGAGCAAACAACTCACGCCCTGTGACATCGGCTTATTTACGTCGACTCGATGGCATTAAATTGCTCTAACACAATAACAAAATTAATATCTGACTTGTTTGTACCAGAAGTGATTTCGAATCAAGAATGACATTCCGAACATATTATACACATCGAAAATAGGTGGTAAAACTATTTTGAAAAGGTCCTAATAATTTAGGCCAGTTAACTGGAAAATTACCCAAAAATGTATTACCAAAATAATGCTGGCATACAGTTTTAATATCAACATTGACGTTGGGGTCCGGATCCTCACAAGTGCACAGTATAGCATCCACAAGTCTCAATTATTTAGTAGCTGACCGACTGACAGCTGAGTGTCAGTGACTGACATTCAATTCGTGAGGACGATTTACTCGGTGACTATGTAGTATGTACGAGTACGACGAGCGATAATATAACAAATGTTCTTTCTAGTAACTATGCAACATGACTCATACCCATTTTTTCTTATATCGATAACGTTTTATAATCATTGATACTCGTGGCTTAGACCGTCGTAAAATGTTTAACTGTAGACATATATTCATGATGAAGTACTGTTGACGACTGCTCCAAAACGTGTTTGTCAACGCAGCATACAACTAGCGGTGAACCACAAAACTAACCTTCTCTGGTGTTGTCAAATGTTACACTGTTAATGATTGGGTCAATCTGTCCAATGATAATTGACATGATGTTCTTCGTTCGCCACGTCAGACTTTCCCTGCCCTGGAAAAAACTTATGAAATGTCATCGTTTCATTTGTGGACTCGCACACACTATCCTGCTGTATCGAAGCCGTGATAAGAAATGGATGGACAGTACAATCTTAGAAGTCCTGGTATACTGATGCATTTATTTCTATTTAACCACGAAAAAGAAACTATTAGGAAGTGTTGTTTATTGTGACTGTCAGCGTCAACGCTAACAACTTCCCGAAGTCTAACTCTACTCTAGACTTAAGTTAAAATATAAACAAAGTTACAGTTAACAGAAGTGACAGAACAGTATATTCGTCAGCACAGTTTAAATTTTTTGTAAATATAAATTAAATTAAAAACGCTTACAGTAAACATTTATCAGACAACTAAGTTATATTATCTAATGAATGTCGTGACTGTGAGTCTTGTTGAATGGAATCTAGACTTGAATTTGGTGATACCGGCCGAATGATAACTCAGAAAAAATTAGCCTTAGACGCATTCATAAGAAATAGATCATAACAGTTCAGTAAAAAGACTTCTGTAAATAATTTGACATTTTCTTGCAGCTTTCTCTATTACATTTACAAACATGTTGGTGTTGCAGCTGTAAAGCGATTGATGCGAGAAGCTCAGGAACTGAGGCAGCCTACAGAACAGTACTTTGCTCAGCCTCTTGAGGTAAATTAATATCTACATAATTTAGAAACAAATCTGTGAAGACTAAATTACACATGTTATGATGTATGCCGTATTGTTCACAACAGACTCACAGACACACAATGCACGAATGCAATTAAGGCTTTGGGAGTTTGTCTGATAATTTGTCTCCGAAGACATGAGTAATGCTAGCTGTTTTTGGCATTTGAATGGACAGACTGCATACATATCACAGTCACACAACTCTTTAAGATAGCCAACACATCATCCTCATGCAACAGGGATCACTGCAGCTGATTATATCAGTACCAGCCTTCTCTACCCCTGGCACATCCTCTTTTAACATCAGCCAATGATATCGCCCACAAGGAGTGTGGCAAGCCTCTTCCATATAATATAATTTTGAGTGATTTCAGCCACACTCTGAAAATGTCACATACAATGTTTAGGACATTAATGGGTGATTACATTGGTATTCCCACCAGTCATGTATTCATCTTCAAATTGGGGAGGCTATTTGCACTATTCCCATGTCTGGTGCAGTTGGAAATCATTAGTTTAATAAACAGTTGTGGAGATTTGAACCAACTGTTACTAAAAACATACAGTCAGACAATTCTTAAAACATAATAACATACAAATTATTACATAATTACTGATTTTCATTTTGTTTCTCAATGTTCACCAGGACAACTTGTTTGAATGGCACTTCACAATTCGTGGCCCAGCCGACACAGCATTTAGCAGAGGCATCTACCATGGTCGCATAGTCCTGCCTCCAGACTATCCAATGAAACCCCCCAGCATCATCCTGCTTACAGTAGGTATTGTGTACAGTAACAAAAGGACCAATTCTGTGGATGATGCAACATACATTCACATATCTAGATGACAGTTTCCTAAAGTAGTCTTTCTGATGT
Organism: Ridgeia piscesae; assembly: GCA_025642075.2. Classification (NCBI taxonomy): domain Eukaryota; kingdom Metazoa; phylum Annelida; class Polychaeta; order Sabellida; family Siboglinidae; genus Ridgeia; species Ridgeia piscesae. The sequence goes on along the minus strand of JAODUO010002010.1, from coordinate 33,983 downwards.
TTCATGTGATGTAGATCTGAGCTGTGTTTCACAGTGCAAGTTATGTAAAACATTCTTACCTGATTGTTAATTACTGATGAGGACACTTAACAGCAGGTGTCCCCCGTGACCCTTGCAGTGACCACAACTTTCCTTTGCACAGAGCCTGGGGATGGATTAGCACTGGACAGTGACCATAGGTCAATATCTCCTTTGTTCTTTAGTCAGGCTCCAAGCTGGCACCAGGCTATTTTGGTTTCCTGACTGACTGAAGTTGAGCTGTCACACTTCCTCACAATATCTTAGCAGTCATTAGTAGTGTATCTTCTGAAGGCAACATAGACATTTGATTATGGACCTCCTGGCTTAACATAACAAACAACATATTTTGGCCTTTACCTCTGTTGATAGAGGTTTTTGAGTCGGTTGTCACTGTGATGTAGTTAGCAATAACAATACTCCCTAGCACTGGCGTTCATATCATCATATGAGCAAAACACTAATTATGCCTATAAACTAGATGTCTCAATATATTAATTGCTTTTCTTTTACCTCTCCCACCTTTGACAGCTATTTACACCATTAAAAAAAATATCTGAAATAATTATAATTTAATATAATTTTAATTGATATTTTTTACGTTGTCTATGAAACTGTGAAAAGGTTTTGGTTATTGTATAGTTCATGATTGAAAGTTGGTTAATACATCACTGTAGTTGTAATGGAAAATATGAGTTTACACTTGTACCAATAAAACATGCATGAGATTCGCATGCAGCGGAACACCCAAATGATATTACTGGTTTTATTATTGATTTTTTTGTTTTATTCGCACCGAGTCTCATACACTTGGGTTTCTATTATATTTAAATTTTGTAGCCAAACGGTCGCTTTGAAATCAACAAGAAGATCTGTTTGAGTATTTCTGGGCATCATCCAGAATCATGGCAGCCATCATGGTCAAGTATGTACTGATAATTAAATAAAACTTACACACAAAATACACACAGTGGGTGCTCATTATGTAAGGAACATACATGACAGTGCTGACTAGAACAGGTTCAACAGGGATGTAGGTTTTTCTTTTAATGCAAGTGTTCCTTGCAACAGGAGTCCTTACAGTGAATCAAAATGTCAGCTGAATGTGTAGAACATTTTAATAGTATTGGTAAACAACCACATAATGCCATATCTAGTCATGCACAATATACTCTACTTATTTGCAGACATATTCAATCAAGTCTTCTCTTGGAATTACTCAGTCATGGTGCGATTACTGTATGACAACTATTTGCATACAAATATCAGTTATAGACTAGTACAGCTGGGTGAACTGGAATACTGTGCCAGAGTGACCAATTCTCCCAAGGTTTAAAATGTCAGCAAGAGGATTTAACATACATTTATTTCTTGAAAACCATGCCTATGCCACAATACAAATATAATCATATTGTATATTAGCATACCTTACCATTTAAAGCACACACTGCAGTTAAGAAGTCATTAGTGAATTTATTTAATTATTTTAATTTGCATAATTATATTACATGTAAAGCGCCTTGAATGGTTATAACTAGATTTGGCGCTATATATATATATAAGTATATTTATTTATTTTATTTCATCCACCAGTCCACCATTCAAACAAAACCAGTAATTCTTTTCTGACAACCAAATGCTGTAATATTTGAAAGAACTTAAAATCATATATCAGCAGAAGTTAGTGTAATGTTAGTAAATTAAATAATAACGCTTTAATTGGATTATGTATGTTAATATTTGTGTTTTAGTTCGAACAGCATTGCTAGCCATCATTGGCTTCATGCCGACACATGGAAGTGGAGCGATTGGCTCCCTTGACTACACCCCTGAGGAGAGGAAGGTGCTGGCCAGCAAGTATGTCCACTGCGTCTTCAAACAAAGCATAATTTCCTTACCTTCTCTTAAAGAGTCATCCACATTTGATGTGGTCTGTGGCAAGTCAGGACTATTGATGTTCACACCTATAGGCAATAATGTGTTGTTTTTGTTGTAATCATGGAGAGTTAACCTTGATCAATACTTGCAAAATGTAAATAGCTAGATGGACTGCTTTTGTCTATTTTTAAACACAGTTTGTCCCACTCAATTTATCCAATAATTTCACAAAATAAATAAAATTAGAAGGCAAGAACTCTGATCGAGAAGATGTATGGCAATCGCGAGGCCTTGAAGAGGATGGCACCATCAGTGAGGGCATGTTCCTGTCTAGTAGTGAACAACAAAGAAGAAGAAAGAAAGATGGCATTTGAATTGTTCCAAAGTGATTTGAAACTAACAGAAACATCGAACTTGAGTTTTTTTTGGTTAAAGTAATTTGAATGAAAGTACACACTCTGTAGTAGTGCCATTGTGATGTGTATTTGGTTCTTTGCAATAGATGTCAATAATTGACATTGTATATGTTTAGGTCTTTAGACTGGAAATGTCCACAGTGTGGTAAAGTGACGGAGACACTGTTGCCAGTCACAGAGGCATCAAAGGAAACCACAAAAGAAGCTGAGGAGCTTGCTTCACAAATAGCGTTCCAGGTAAACAGTTGTCTTCTCTTCCATGGGTTGTGGAGATTTCTATCCAATACTGTGAATGTTCTTTGATGCACTGCTGAATAAGCAACAAGAACAAAAAATTGGGCCAAGTGGCCCTGAAGTTCTTTGGACTGTATTATAAAAGACCATTCATGTAAACAGTTCTTGTAAATACCCTAATATGTTTATGAAAAATTAGATGAAAAGCTACGGTTCAGCTTTTGAAAAAGGAAAACTTTAAATGAACCAGTTTTTAACCCTAGACAACCCTCTAAGAGGCTGTAAAATAAATCAAATTGAAATGTCTTGTGCCTGATGGCGGTACTCTAACATACATCTATGCAAAATTTGAAAATAGATCTTCAATGGTTTCTCGGAGCTGATGGCGGATGGCATAAGTCCTTTGGCCCAAAGGACTAAAAAGAATGGTTAGAATTCCTACTAAATTATACCTGTACAACAGCTAACGTTTATAGGCATTTATCTCTCCTTAGGTATATGTTAGCTTGTTTTTATACAACACATTCTCACAGGCATTATCTTTTATGATCTTCTTTAGCATGGGACATGTGGCAATGCATATTTCCTACTTTCAGGGTGAGAAGGACAAATCAGTGGTTGACTCCAAAGATAAGTCTAGCCCGCCTCCTGCCAACGCCAGCCAGACACCCTTGTCTGCCACCACCGTCACATCACCAACGACAGCCACACCAGCAACATCAATGATGTCTCCTGCTGCCGCAACAAACTCACCACCAATTGCACCCACATCTGCATTCGCCTACATGCAGCGCTTCAACCCACACATGTACCCCATGCCATTTCCAGGCCCCAGATTTGTGCCCCCTGCATTCCCTGGGGCCAGATCTAATGGTCCTAACGTGACACGGCAGCCACCCCGGTGGCCCACCCAGTTCCCTGGCGCCGTGCCCCGTGGTAATGTCATGTACTGGTCGTACAACAGTAACCCCTTGCGACACCCCACAAACACAACTGCTGTGACAACACCATCTAGCAACAGTGCAGGGACAACAGCAGGGACAACAGCACAGGCATCAAGCACTGTGACATCACAAACAACCACCACACCGAACACTGTGCCAGATTCAGGACTGAGAAGGAGACACGTCACGACACTACATGCTAACGAGCCTGCAGAGTTGGCTTCATCACGGTCCACGCATAGTGGGGACCGTGTGCTGTTACTGCTCACTGTCATTGTTGGTTTGTTGTTGGCGGCACTCATATTACGACGTCTCCTTAAGATCGCCAATGTGCTCTAGACCATGCGTCAGTCTTAGTGCCATTTCTTCCTCTGGCTCTCATGTAACTACTTGTTAGGGTTTGCAGTTCCTTCCATAGGACAGTTTTTTCCATGTTTCTTCCAACCCGGAATTTTTTCCAGGTTCTGATAGATAACATGTAAATAAAAAAACAATTTTAAGCTGGTGATATTAATATTAAAATGTTTTTTTTATTATAATTCCTTCAAACTTCTACTACACATAATAACAACTTCTTATTTCAACAAAGAAAATATGGTCTATTTATATACTAAAATGTTTAGTTGTGTTTTAAATATTGGTGCTGGTAGAAAACTGTTCTGACTAATAAGTGGGTTTAACGGTTTCTTCCGGTGGTCAGGTTTGGTTAATCTCGCATAGTAGAAGACTACCGGATAGATGGCTTTAGTGATTGTGTAACAGTCACCAGGCCTGACAGCCACCCAGTTCAGTATCACAGGTGATATAAGCACATTCTATATTATATTTCCATTGATATTATGTCCCAATTAGGACATCTGCTAAAGACAAACACAACATAAAACCATGATATAGTGAATATTTTTTGAAGGGCATAGTTTTAATGGATGTTGACTATTAAATACAGTATATGTCATTATGGTATGTGCTTGTGGTGAGTGATAAAAAAGTGAACTGTACTGGGTTTCTTTCAGGTGGCTAGTAATGGAAATCATGAACACAAAGCATATACTTTCTATATTATCTTACAAAAGTGGACAAAACATTGTCTCTTTCTTCCAGGACACCTGGAAGAAATGTTTCTTTCCGAAGAAACCAAACCCTGCTACTAGTTCACTATATTATCCGCAGATATAACTGTACAAGAACAGTCAGCTGGTCATGGCCATGCAACTCTGATGTCATCATTAATATGACATTGTGTTGGTTTCTTTTTGTTGGGACTTGTTTAATTGTGAGTTATGTATGCATCAATACAGGAAGTATGACACTTTGTTGCTGTTGTGTAAATATATTATGTTATGGCATGCTTCTTCTCTGATGGGCTTTTATTTTTATGTAGGTGTTTATCGTGCCAAAGTAAAAGCGAGTAAGATATTGCAATCAGCACAGTAGGTGTTGTAATTTGACAAGCCAAGGTTGCAAGAAGATACAATTCTTTGTCTTGTTTGTTATTAGATACAGCATTATATATTTCTTATTTCTCTTATATACATGGAAATGTGAATCAATCCAGGTTATTAGTCATCGTGCATCTACGTGTTAATATGTAGTCATTTATAGACACAATACCATATAACTATTTTTAAAAGACCTCAATAAAAAATACAATCATTATGCTTACTTTATGGTAAATGCTGCCCTTAAGTGTTATCTACCATTATGCTTACTTTGTTGTGTTCACTGTCCTGGAATTGTTATCTACTGTTATGCTGACATCATGGTATTTGCAGTCCTCATGTTGTCATCTACCTGAAGTTGTTATCAATACTGTTTTGTTGAGCATTCTTTCTTGTGACCATTTTTATTCACATGTAAGCCGTTAAATTTAAGTATTGCAATATAAAACAAACAGCTACAGCCTTGTCTGATATAGCATACCGTATGATATATATATATATCTATGTATATATTGTGTTAACAAATATTTAATTAATATACCAACGTTAACTTGCAAGAAACAGATCCCTAATACAGTAGCAAGTTTCTAGCAACATGGACGTATGAAACAATAAATGCACTACATATCGGCAGTACTATCATGATTGCATTTCCAGCATGCCTTTAACAGTGAAATATTTTAAATTGAACAGTGACAGAAGCACGTTGGGTATGTTAACAACCACTAAACACATCGTTTATTTCCACACAATACATATTGACAACCAAGTCAATAGATAATGCTGTACTGGTGTTTGACTATGAATTACCGGTAAGGTGATAACACTGAAGGCAGACCTAGCTGGTGTTTACTGTTGAGATAAAGGTGTCATGAAATTGTGATAGTGATAACGGAAATAAAGCTGATAACATAATGGCAGTCTTGTTGTTGGCGAGTGATAGCTTCAGATACAGCCAACCATTAGTTGTCACATGACCAGTTTCTTGTACACCATTGATTGTAACTTATCAGAATTATATATAATTATATCTATAATTTTATATATATATGCTAACTAGAGGGTACTTTAAAAGTGTATGTCATCCCAGATGCTGAGGTATTCTCATTTTTACGTTATTCGCTTCCTCGGACGGTTGGCCTCTGACCTTCCAACTGACGATGCAGTTTTAATATGGGCCAAGAGGCTCTGATATCATTTGGACTATAATTATCGTAATTTTTGATGAAATGTGTTTTTGTGAATTGTAGTCACTGGCAGGTCTTTTCACCATAATAATCTAATTAGGATTTTCTCTGGTTATCCATATTAGTGGTTTTTAGTTAAGATGGAGTTATCTATGTCCAATTCACAATGCATGCCAGCCCAGTGATCAGAATGCACTTGATATCATAATGTAAGATAATTCATTCTATAGTTGTTCAGAATATAATTTTTTTGTTTGTCATCCAAAGGTGACAATATACCAGTCACACCATCTTAAAGATAATTAAATAAGCATCAAAATAAACTCTAAGCGTCAAAATAAACTTAACTTGCAACTTACAGAAAATCAATAGTTTTGAAGACAGCTTATGGATGATCAATTAGCTGTCCTTTCCAGGCATGCCACCTGGCCTTCAGTGTGTGGCAAGGGCAGTCACCAATACCCAACTAGGCAGGGTTCCTGGCAGACCACCTAGCCTCCAGAGTTGGGGTCAAGTAAGGCTGGAATACACTATTGTATTCCAGCCTGTCCAAGTGGACAGAGGCAAAATGTGGCCATGTATATTTTTCGGAGTTGCCCTTAACAAACATTCAATCAAACAAAGTTTTCTTATATCCTAAGAAATGCCTATGCAAAATTAGTTATTTCATTTTAGTTTTGCGGCCTTCAGTACGATCCAATCATAAAAAAATGGTGTGGATAGTAGCGGTGTCCTAAGACATGTCTATTGCAAATGATGAAAATAGAGTCCTCAGAGACACTTCAAATAAACGCCCTTTGATACATTCTTAACAGCATGCAACATATTTTTAAAATATCCCATGATAATACTACCGGGGTATATGCATTTTGTGTTGAAAATTTTGCTTTTATGTCATCAAAGCTGATTTAGCATGCATAAATTCTTCAGATCATGTCAGTGCTCATTCCTAAAAGAACTTCAATTTGTTCATGCTTTGCTGACCCTAGCGGACACAGTTCATAACAAAAGTTAATATAAAACTAAGTTAACTGATGAACAAAAACACAAGTAAATACCCCCACTCATAAATAACTAACATATGTAGGATTCCAAAAGAGCTGAGAAGTAACAACAAAAGAGACAGTCCAGAAGCAGGCAGAAACTGCACTGCTATTTTGTATTTCATGATTATTCTTAAAAGTACAATATCTTAGTTTTCACAGATCCTATTATGATGTCCAAACTACATCACATATTCTAACATGTTGACCAACTGTTTGAGAGCACCACAACTTGTCTTCATATGTTTAATTTGGATATTAAATTTAGCCTAAACGATGGGACAGAAAACAAGGAAAATAGTTCATAACCAGATCAGTAAAATACATTATGTTCATTACAACACATTTAAGTGGTCAAGATATTAGAGTAAAATCTAGGTTGTGCAATGATATGATTTTATGAAAACAATGATCACACTGCCATGTCCTGTGTAATAAATAAGTGGGGCGTTCTGTGTTCAATTGTCATCTACAATAACACATGCCCAAAGTTGAGCCACTGTTGTCTTGAAGATAAATGTTCACTTGTTACTCTGATGGTGCCTTCTGTTGCCGCCTCACTATCAGTGGAATAGGCAGAAGCAGGAGCCCTGACAACAACATCCACACACCAGCCGCGTAGAAAGAGTAGTCATAATGTCCCGTCCAGTCAAACACCCAACCTGAAAGCATTCATACAACCAGTCAGATTTCTGCACTGCGTGTTGGTTGAAAGTTATCTTGCTTTTAAAATTTCATTGTCATAATCATGCATGTTTTCCCATGTTTAGACAGACAAGCTAGCATGGATATATTTAATCAGAACCACTCTGCCAGATTTAGTGAGCACAGTGATTTGTACTAGGAAGTATGCTTTATTGAAGATTGGAACATTGTTGAACATCAAATTTAACATGTTTTGGGTTGGAAACTTTCAAATTATGAATATTGTAAAATCAATGTTACAGGCATAATAAAGTAACTTAACACAATATCGTAGGCAGTACACATTTAATATATTCTCAAGAATAATAAAATTGTATTAACAGGTAACAACCTTAGAACAGACTGGCTCTTTCTAAATATAACTTGTTTCACAGTTTAAGCATATAAACATGTTTAATAACGTTACAAGCATCTGGCCACATAGAGGGAGGGCATCCTTGGCTCCACCTATGAAAATGTGCATATACATTTTTCAAGCTATTTCAACCAGCACTTCCACCATTTCAGCAAACAGTCATCATTTCAACTAGCATGTAATGTTTGAACTGCCACTCACGATGTAATGTGTCCTAGATCCTACAGCATGTGCATAGTGCAGGTGTAGCTTAAGAGAACATGTTTAGTGTGAACAGATGCCACCAACTCCCAATTTTTTGTTAATGAGCCATTAAAATAAAACCTACCAGACTGATTATTGGCTGATAAACACATATGTCAATCAGAGGGAGGTACTGACCAAATAAAATAACACATTTAAGTGGTGAATGTATTGAGGGAGGAACTAACCTGCTACTGGAGTTCCAAGTAGAGTAGCAATGCCCTGGATAAGTTGTAGGAAGCCATATGCATTGGTGACTGTCTGCAGGCCAACCAGCTGCACTAGAATCACCATCTGGAGACAGTAGGTGACACTGACCCCCAGCCCAAACACTGTGGCAAACACACACAGCGTGCTGTATGTGTGACACAGTGGCAACAGCAGCGTTCCCAGGCCAGCTGCTGCTGTCACCACTGCATACAGCAGCACAGTGTTGAGTTTAGAGTGGTCACCAAGGTATCCCATCACAACTTGACCAACAGTTCTTGCAATGGCAATGATAGACAAGAGGAATGCAGCAGCATCAGCTGGTATCTTCATAATAATTGCTTTGTCTACCAAGTATAGATATGGTATCCCATTCCATAGGTAAAAGATAAAACTAGAAAAACAGAATAGCAAATAAGGTGGGTTGTGCACCAGTGACTTATCAAACATGCTCTTAACTAACAATAACACTTCTGACTTCAATGTTGTTAACCAATTTGTGTTTTTTGACTGTGTAGAACTAATTTCACATTTCTTGTGTGTGATTTCTACATGAAGCTCTGGACAACTTGACCTGTGTTGTTTTTCATGACGTAAGATGTTCATAGGGTCATTTGTTTTTTCTAGAGATTCATATGATATTTCACAATGATGATGTGATCCTGAAGCTGAGCGTGGACCATCCAAGGCACTGGTTGACTGGCTGAGGCAACGTGTGATTCTGTCTTGTGACAAATCAAACTCAGACCTTGCCACTTCATACTGCCGGCCTGCATCATTCACCCTCAAAACACCTTCTGAATGCTGGTTTTCATTTTTTTTGCTAGATTGGCGAGGTCGATATAACAATCCAGAAGGAACAACATGAAAGGCAATTGCACCAATCAGCAGTAGCATGCCTCTCCAGCCGTACACTTCTGTTAGGTATTCTACAAGAAGAGGGAAGATGAATGCTCCCAGTCCAGAACCAACAACTGCCAATCCTGTAGCAAGACCACGGCGCTCCTCAAAATAATAGGTGACAATGACAAGTGAGGGAACATAGGTCATTGCCATGCCAGGACTGCCCAGCACTCCAGTGATGATACACAGATACATGATAGAGGGTGCCATAGAACTCACAATGAGATACGTCCCTAGCAGAATACCACCACATATTGCCACAGTACGACAACTATAAACATTGACCAAAGCACAGACAATAGGACTAAGCAAGAGGGGCAGCCCATATAGCAGTGCCCCAATCACTGCAGTCACACCCTTTCCCTGCTGGAAGTGATCTATCAAGTAGGGGAAGAACACGCCAAATGAGTATGCCCAGCCATCTGCAATGAAGTATGCTATAAAGGCACCAAGCAAAATAAGCAAGCCCCAAGCCCGATCTTCTACTTCAGTTTTTGATTGTTCATGAATTGAAGCGCAAGTAGATGGAGTCGTTTCTGTGTCCATGTTGGCCGCCTGAAACAACAAACAGTGACATTATTAGTAAGGATGTCACACATACCAGCAAAATATGAATTCCCAGATGGCCTCACAAGTTCACACAGACACAGTGTCACACACACACAGATTCTGGCTGTCATGTCCAGTAGTATTTGAACAAAGATTACATAAATAGAACAGTTGTTTGAAATGTAAAATTACAAACCATTAATTTTCCATGTGCAAGCTTAGCTATCATTTACAGACTTTGAGTGGAGATAAATTAAATTCATCTAATTGGGCATGGTCATGAATATTCAGTTCAGGGCTTCAGGTTGCCCAATTTAGTAATTAATTATCCACGTAGCAGCATTCTCAAAATGAATTGTTTAGACACATTTATTTATCAGCTATATGTGCAGATCAAATCTGAATTACGCATACATATGCGAGACATAAGTAGCATAGCCACAAGAAATACTTAAATAGGAATAGGATAGGCTTGCTTAACAAACTCTCACTCTGCTGCGTCACTTTGCCAAGAAGATAGGCTGCTGACTTAGCCACGTTTTTAAATTGTCTCTATGTGAGGGGCTGGAGTGCTGCCACCTCACAGATCCTGTGTAATCGAGGCTAATTCTAACATAATTATTGCATCACAGACAACTGCAAATTTATATTTCTGTTTATATTTGTGTTCTATAAGTTTAATGTTGAATATTACTTTTAATAGTATATAGTAGTATCTTATAAAAGTATTTTATATATATATATATATATATATATATATATATATATATATATATATATAGCATATGGTGTCGGTGATTGTTGACTTAGTCAATTAAGTGGTGTACGAAGATTTCAAGGTAGGAACAGTGGACACCCCAATTCGTCTGACCTCCCAATAAAGGCCCAAAAATGTTGATAAAATTATAGAACTACAAGATTTAACACGATTGCCACCTAGAGAATTAATTCTAGATGGCATGTGGACAAGGAAGCCCTTTAGCTTATCGAGAGTCCATCCTATCTATCTAAATGTACCCCGCCCTTCTTAAGTATATGTCGATTTTATTTTTAAACATAATAACTCTACTAGCACCTACACAATCAGTTGATAATCTGTTCCATTCATTTACTGTTCTTTGTGAAAATGAGAATTTTCTAATATCTAGTGTACACTGCTTCTTTGCTAATGTAACTCTCCTCTCAATCTCCTGGTTTCTAGTGTTAAACCACATTCTTTTAGACACATTTTATAACTAATATTCTTGAGGTTTGGTATCATTTTGGTTGCTCTCTTTTGTACTCTTTTAGCATATCAATATCCTTCTTGCGATATGGCCTTCATGCTTGTATACAATATTCTAAATGAGCCCTAACTATTGTTTTGCACAGCGGTATTATTAGTTCTTTTCCCCTGTACACTATATTTCGCATAATTAATTGTCTATCTGCATCACTATTAATTTTTCTAAACACTTGTATCGTCCGCAAACTTCAACACCTTGCTTGTTATAGCATCATCCAAATCATATTGATATATATATTTATATTAAAATAGGTCCCAATACTGATCCCTGTGGTACTCCACTCAAAAGTGATTTCCAGTTTGAAACCTCACCATCAACTAATATACTCTTTGTCTTCTATTATAACAAATAAGCCATTTTTGTATCCAGCTAATCATACCATTTCTTGCTATGCCATGGGCCTTAAGTTTAAGTAGTAATCTTTGATGTGGCACTTTGTCAAAGGCTTTTTTAAATCTAAGTATATTCTGAATCTGAATGGGATACGTCGTAAAGAAGCCAATAGTGGCTATTATATATGACGGGGGTGTGTGCGCATGTTATTGAGTGTTTGAGCCGCAGATCAGGCGACTGAAGTCAGTTATGGTTTCAGCCTGGACCTGCGACTTGTTTAGTTGGTTCCAGTCGGCTATTGTTTTTACAAAAATGAATTCTTAAATTGTTCAGTGTGGGCTGTGGGTACTATAAAACATCTGGTGTTGTTGGTTGTTAGTTGTTGCACACAATTTGAGGATACATGGTCGGGGAAGTGTTTAGGCTTAATGTGTCTTTTGTTTGTTTTTTGGGGCCGGAAGAATGTTTCAGTGGGAAGAGCTGAGATAGATCCTCTAACAGTTCTGTACATGAATTTTAGTCTTTGGTCGCGTCGTCTATTGTCTAATGTGTCGAGGTTAAGGTTGGTGAGCATGGTTGTGACAGATCCTGGGTGTCTAGAGCGGTAGTCTCCAGTGATGAAGCGAGCTGCACAGTGTTGAATTTGTTCTAATTTGTCTATGTTCCCCCGATGGTATGGGTCCCACACTATGGCTCCGTATTCTAAGACAGCGCGCACAAGGGCAATGTATGCCGTCCGTTTGCTGTTAATGGGGCATCTGCGTATATTTCGTCTTAGGAAGCCAAGTGTGCTGTTTGCTTTTTTGGTTATTGTAGAAATGTGTGAGTGCCACTTTAAGTCATTAGATATGTTGATGCCAAGGTACGGGTTGGGTTGGTAGTTACATATTCCAGTGTTTCATTGTTTAGGGTATAGAAGAATTGTGTTTTATTTTTTATGCTTAGGATGTGACATTTGTTTGTATTAAAATTCATCCCCCAGGTATTTGCCCACTTCCCAAGTTGGATTAAGTCCTTCTGTAGCAAAATATGGTCGTTGAATGTCTGTATTTTCCTGTATAATAGGCAATCGTCTGCAAAGAGGCGGACTTGAGATTTGACAGAGGTTGGTAAGTCATTTATGTGACACAAGAAGAGCAAAGGGCCTAAGACTTGTGCCTTGTGGGACACCAGAATCAACGGGTATTTCTCTCGACATTTTACCGTCGAGTACGACTTTCATTGTTCTTCCAGTCAGGAATTTGTTTAGCCATTCAAGTATTGTGCCTCCGATTCCATAATGGGATAATTTTGTAAGGAGTTTTGAGTGGGGAACGGTGTCAAATGCCTTGCTAAAATCTAACACTGCCATGTCTGTCTGGGTTCCAGTGTCGAAGGAGGAGAATAGGTCTGTTAGGATGTTGTGTTCTTCAAGGTAAGTCATAAGGTGGCGGTAGATGATGTGTTCAAGAATTTTACATGGAACAGATGTAAGGGAGATGGGACGATAATTTTCTGGTAGATGTTTATCTCCTTTTTTGAATACGGCCGACACGTTTGCAGTGCGCCAGTCTGAGGGAAGGACGGCTGTGTCCAATGACCGTTGGAAGATGTCCCTGAGAGCTGGGGCTAGGGTGTCAGCACAGTTCTTCAAAATGACATTCGGGATTTGGTCAGGCCCACATGCTTTGTGGGGATTGATGGCTTTGAGTAACTTGCATCAAAGGACTGTGAAAAGAATCTATTGGAGGCTAGTATGAGCAAAAGCACAAACAGGAATCCTTGGAACATTGTTGTGCACTGCTGGATGAAAAGACAATCAGTAATCGATAATTTGTGAGTCCAAATGATATAGGCTGCAGTACTGCTGAACTATTATCTGTTGTTTAATATATTACATGTATGAATGTCAAGACGCTAGTGCAGTGCAAAAGGAAAATGTAGGTCTTCACCCAAATTGGGCCCCAGGGCGTCACTGGGAGTAAGGCGTCTGGCGAAGGGCCTGTTAGTAGGAAAGGTTATTGTTTTTAAGTATTGATGAATTAATTTTGTTTCATTGGTACCGGCAGCCAGCCTATCAAAGGAATGTATCTAAGTTGTTGAATAATGTGACAACGTTACTTTCCGTCCAATTTGCGTAACTGCATATGTTTATAACTAATTTAATGTAGTTTGTGTTTGTTCTGTTTGTTGTGTTTGTCACATTAAAATGTGAGGAAATACGGTTTTATTTGAGTTGTGTTGGGGGGTTTGGGTATCGCACGCTTTAGTGGTTGTTAACATCGGTGCCATTTTGATGAGCCGGTTGCAGAGCGGACTAATTTTGCCACATTTTGCAAGTTACTTTAATCTTGCGTATGTTTTTATTTTGGGATTCTATGTACTATATTTGTAACTAACTCAATTCAGTTCACGTTTATTCTGGTCGTATAAAGTATTTGAAATACGCTTTTGTTTGAGTTGTGTTGGGGGATTTGGGTTTCGCGCGCTTTTAGTGGTTGTTTACATAGGCGCCATTTTAAGGAACTGGTTGCTGTGCAATTTAATTTTGCAAAATATAGTTTAGGGTAAGTTGTTTGGAAAAGTTATTGGCGGGTTATGTTCTAAACGTGATACTATTGAACATCTGTGCAACATTTTAGTTTGCAAGAGCTATTAGATTTTATCCTGTTAGTGATAATAGTAGAGCCGGTAATTAAAACAAAACGACTACACCTGACGCATGCGCACACGATATTATATCTACTGGTGATCCCTCATCTATACCCACTTTGCGTGTAATTTTGTGACATATCTTCCAATAAACATAACATATTTGTTAAGCATGACCTCGCTTTTAGAAACCCATGTTGAGATGGGTTTATCAAGTTATTTTAAACAAGAATATGAACCAAATGATCTTTAATTAGTCAACCAATTAAATACGACACGAGTACTGATATGACCCCCAACTTACTGCAGCAGCAGGGCAAGGGGCGCACGTGTGTCCATTTATCACTTCCGCGTACTTAATCAGCGTAGCCGTACACGTAGTCTACTGTATTAGTGTGTAGTGCTGACTATACTCATACTGTCATTGACATTGTTAGACCGTTCATAACATTGTCAGTGCCATCCTAAGTAACACATCCATGTGGCAAGGACGCCATTTTCTTACCATGATAAACACCCATTCGGTATTACTGATGTAGAATGTCTACTTGACTTCGCTCAACCACCGTAAAATATTTTAGACTCCACCGCTTGCATGTGTGTCCCATTAAAAACAAGTGACTGATTACGCTGGACTTGCACGCACGTAGCCTCGATACCCAAAGCTCCGTGAGGTGGCAGCACTTTTCAGCCCCTAGACTCTTCTCGGAGTAGTTCAGCAGCCGAACGACTAGCCTCGGTTACCCCGGCTACGTGAGGTGGCAGCACTTTTAAGCCCCTCGACTTTTCTCGGCGTAGTTACGCAGCCACCTGACAGTCGGTTAAGCGAGAGTAGCACGCACGCCAACGTACTTGCGTCAGCGGCAATACTGCATCGGTGGGGAATTTCACGACGATTTGGGTAAAATATTGGTAACTTCGGCTGCATAGTAGGACGTGGCGTGCGTGGCGTGGCGTGGCGTGGCGTGGCGTGGCGTGGCGTGGCGTGGCGTGGCGTGGCGTGGCGTGGCGTGGCGTGGCGTGGCGTGGCGTGGCGTGGCGTGGCGTGGCGTGGCGTGGCGTGGCGTGGCGTGGCGTGGCGTGGAGTGGCGTGGCGTGGCGTGGCGTGGCGTGGCGTGGCGTGGCCTGGCGTGACATAAATTTGGTGTCACCATTATGTGTGAAAGTAAAATGCAGGTATATGGAGTTTGTAAATAAAAGATCAGACGACACAGTTCAGGCCAGGACAGTAAACGAACTGAAATCATGCCTCCGAAGAGATTGGAGAGGCCACCCAGACCTGTATAATTATAATTTTTCAAATTAACCAGCCTTGACAAACCGGATAAAAATCATATGAAAAAAACACATAAATAGAGAACTGCAACAACAGAAAATTAATCTTGAGACGGTCTCAATGCTCAGTTTTGGGCAACTACTGACCGGTCTTGAGGTAAGATCTTGAGGTAAGATATACTATGTGTGTGTGTGTGTGTGTGTGTGTGTGTGTGTGTGTGTGTGTGTGTGTGTGTGTGTGTGTGTGTGGTGTGTGTGTGTGTGTGTGTGTGTGTGTGTGTGTGTGTGTTGTGTGTGTGTGTGTGTGTGTGTGTGTGTGTGTGTGTGTGTGTGTGTGTGTGTGTGTGTGTGTGTGTGTGTGTGTGTGTGTGTGTGTGTGTGTGTGTGTGTGTGTGTGTGTGTGTGTGTGTGTGTGTGTGTGTGTGTGTGTGTGAAAGTGAAAGTGAAAGTGAAAGTGAAAGTAAAATGCAGGTATATGGAGCTTGTAAATTAAAGATCAATGCATGGAATGGACACGTCGGTAGTCTCGCTTAACCGACTGTCAAATGAAAATACAAAATATACCAAAAATATATTTACAATTTAGCTTGGTCTCGTCAGTTTTAGCAATACAGAAAACTTACTTCTCAATCATTATTCATTCCTCAATAAAACAACACCACACTTTCTGTCATACACTGCCTACAAAACCAAAACATTCTTATTCTCTATAACCGCCGCGGTACGTCAAACACAATCGATTATGTGTCTATTAATTAAGCATTAAGTAATAGCAAATTTTTCTATCAAGGTGTCAGGAATGATGAAACACGTGGGGGAACCCGGGGCAAAGTGGACCACACTTATTTGGCAAACCATATCGTATGAAAATGTGAGACGAAGACAAATTGACATATGTTCTCCTTTCACTAAAGACTAAGACTAATATAATTTTATGGTGCAAACAAAGTATTTTTTTACAAAACGGCTTTATTGAAATATACGACATTATTATAAACAATTAAGATTCCACTTAACCCCAGACGCTTGGGTCAAAGTGAAATGTTAGTTTGCTGCAATGATGTGCATACGATTTTGTCCGAATCAATGTCCAACTTGATGTATTAAATCACGATCACGATAACTATTAATTTGTTTAATGAACCTGCACGATTAATCGTGCTAGGCCTATTGTGAATGTAAATTACCTTAATTAGCTTTTTACAATTGTTTATTCCAGACGTAAATCACAAATATAATTAATGTATCCAGCCTGTGTTCCTGCACAATCCTCTTGTTCCCAATTCGTGCACGAATCACACTTGGTGCACTCGCCACCAGTCCTGGATTGAGAATACAGCACGGAACAAAATATGCATGTGGCATCCTCAACACTGTCCTCTTCTTTCTTCACGCATTTTCATTTCGCATTGCCTGTGCAAACATCTGTTGCTTTCCGAAGAACAATTTGGTCTTACTGCCAGGCATACGTCATTCTTTTCTCAACAGGCCTACCATTGGCTTCTAACTCTTCCAAACTTGGACGACTTGTCAATATGACTGTCTTACCCCTTTTAGTTCCGCGTCCATTGGGCCAGCCTTGTCAATCGGCGGGGCTCCCGTAATATCTGCCTGCGACATTTTTATATGTGCGATAATAAATAATGTAGACCTAAGCCGGGCAACGTGGAACAATTATACCACATTGCCCCATTCACCTTTCCCCACAACATGGTATTTATTCATTACCCGGCGATGGCGAGCGCACACACCTACCTAAGAATGGCATCATACATATAAAATACAGAAGACATAAATAAATCTTACATAAAAAATTCTACAAGTTTAAAGTACTAAGGAATGTTTATTTACTAAGGTTACTGGTAAAGACACAAATAAAACAGACATATAATCACAAAATCGCACATACCTGATTAGTGAAATGACAGCCACCGCAAACTGCGCGTTGTCACGTGGCCTTAATTCTCATGATAACCATAACATATAGATGGTGGCACTTATTTGCACTGTTTCACTATGCCCTAATCGTAGTGAATATACACTGTATGTCAATATGTTTTTAGAATTTGTTGACAGAAAAGCATATTATACTTACAGTGGCAGGATTTGTATATTGGATTTCGAAAAGTAGGCATTCAACTTTTAATCATCAGACAAAGAATGTCTTCAAACATAATTGAATGTTATGTATGTATTTATTTAATTGCATGCTCAGCTTCATATCATGTATTATATGACAACACATTTTAATTGCTAGGGTACGGATAGAAATGATAGAATTATAGTGAATATATATGTCAAGGATGGAGCGCTGGATCTTTATTTCAATCACTTCTTTATTCTCACCAAAAACAATACAAGACCCTGTCCACAGTCAGACGTCGGGAACGCATGCTTCTACTGCCAAATCATCAATGAAGCAATCACGCAAAGCAAATTATAATTTCTCTCTCAAAAACACCACCTCATGCCTCGGGTTCATTGCCTGCTCTCCTTCAAATCCCACTATCTTCCCGCCGATTAAACTGCAGTGACACCTATTGTCACTGCTTATCAACTACGCTAACCAATAATCACCAGGTGGAGTCACCGATCACATAATAAAATATTTCACAAAATACATGTATAAATGTAATAGCGTCATGACACACTACACACACAAACCACACACACACACACACACACACACACACACACACACACACACACCAAAACACACACACACACACACACACACACACACACACACACACACACACACACACACACACACACACACACACACACACACACACACACACACACACACACACACACACACACACACACACACACACACACACACACACACACCACACATCCACACACACACACCACACACATACACACCACACACACACACACCACAACACACACACACACACCACACGCACACCACACACACACCACATACACACACACACACACGTATTTTGTAAATATTATATATATATATATATATATATATATATAATCAAATATATATATATATATATATATATATATATATATATATATATATATATATATATATATATATATATATATATATATATATGAACATCAATGCTACAAACCTAACTTGAAAGATAAGCACAAACTATTCTCAGCTATGTAACCTACGTTACCATATTAAGTTGGTTTAGTTGATCGAAGGTGTTACAGAACTGAGTTTGCCAGATAAAGAATGTATGTATGCATGAATTGCATACAACATCAACACTCTAAATCTACCCGTTTAGTTTTTATTACCGCAGTCCTCAAACATAATCGTCTAATACATATAAGTGAGTTACGTATAGTTGATGTTGGTATTATCTTATCGAAATTCAACGTATGCATTTATCCCTAATACGTAATATAAATATACCAGTATTACAGAACTACTTGATCGAAAAGCAAAACAATTACACTCAGATATCAGTTTAGTTTGGTTTGGTGACCGAAGGTGCAGAATTGTTCCATGCACACACACACGTGGAGCCTAAGTTTTTATTCCACAACAATCCCAGTTCATTTGCAAATAAAGTAACATTAGTTTGTAAGACAAAGTTATTTCCTGCATACACAACCAAACAGGTAACACTAGTGTTACTCCCTTCATAACCGCCTTCTTCAAACGCTATTGGTTGGCCATTTAAAAAAGGTAGCTAATTTTAGTATCACGTATTACCTTTGTCCAGTGGCGTAGCCAGGATTTTGCATTGGAGGGGGTCACGCGACATCCAAGCAAACTCTGTATATATATATATATATATATATATATATATATATATATATATATATATATATATATATATATATATATATAAATATATATATATTATTCAAACCTAACTCGCTTAAAATGAATGCCGACATGACAACCAAGTTCACTGATCAACGTAGCTGGCAGTTCAAACAAAACAATTCTCAGAAGGCATCCAAGTTAAAAAGTAAGAGAGAAACGACACCTTATTAAACAGACACGAACCCAAAGCCCTAATACATAATACAAGCCTATAGCCGGCCTCCACATTCCTCACGCCACTCTCCCAAACCATGACAAATACCAACATGTAGTCACTCACTCTGATGAAACAATTAAACATCCCTACCTTAACATAGGTGATGTAACGTTGGCATTCAACTAGTAACTTCACAACTTGTAACGTTGCGTATTACAAGTTATAAATTCACGATAGGAAGTGCACTTTCCCAGTGCAAAATCCACTAGATTAATTGCTTTGGTTACAATGAAGATCCACTAGATTAATTGCTTTGGTTACAATGAAGATCATAGCCGGGGCAAACACTTGGAGGAAAACCGAAGGGGTGATGGGAGATAGACGCATATCTCGTATATGTACATGAAATGTGCTCAGCTCGTGTGTTACCCCGGCATACATGAATGCGCTCGAGACGATGGCACTAACAGAGAACCAACAGCAGAAGGTCCAGTTTTGCGAGAACAAAACCCTGGTAAGAATAATATCGTGGGAGTTAAGAGAGCTGATGAGAGAAAATTTATGAAGAGAGAGAGAGAGAGAGAGAGAGAGAGAGAGAGAGAGAGAGAGAGAGAGAGAGAGAGAGAGAGAGAGAGAGAGAGAGAGAGAGAGAGAGAGAGAGAGAGAGAAGAGAGAGAGAGAGAGAGAGAGAGAGAGAGAGAGAGAGAGAGAGAGAGAGAGAGAGAGCATTGAGAGAGAGAGAGAGAGAGAGAGAAAGTTTTTCTTTAACTATTTCAGGTAGGTTGTTTAATAAAAGTGGCAAAGAATGCCGGAGACATTGCTGTGCAAAGGCATGTTTAATTTTATAAGTGTATATTTTATTTTTGTCTCTTGTATCATGACTATGTACTTCATGTTTAAACATAATCCTCCAATTTTTAAATAGAATGGTAAATCATGGTGTAGATATTTATAGAAAAATTGTAATTGTTGAAATTTAAGGATGTCATGTACTTTTAATAAGCTGAGTTTTTTGTACAGTGGTTCAGTATGGGAAATATAGTTACTTAAAGTAATAATTCTCAGGGCTTTTTTCTATAGTTATATTATTCTGGTTGATTCAAAGCCCCATGCCATGATGCAGTAATTTATGTGTGGCACTATTAATGAATTATATAATATTTTTTTAATATCCAGAGGTAACATATGTTTCAATTTGTTTAAAATTCCAATTTATTTAGAACACGCATTTAATATTTTTTCAGTATGCTTTTTCCAGTTTAAATTTGTATTTATAATTAAACCCAACAAATTAAAATCGGTAACTTGTTCAATATCTATATTGTCTATCTTCAGGTTGAGTGTCGGTATATTTTTCTTTTGAAATATCATGTATTTAGATTTTACTACATTTAGTGATAATTTATTGATTTTGAGCCACTTCGTTTATTAATGTTTCTAGATTTTGGTCATGTATGTTATCATTAAACGTGTTTAGTGTACTTGATAGAGTTGTATCGTCGGCGTAAATGAGAAAGTTAAACAGTTTAGTTGCTTGAGCAAAATCATTGATATATATGATAAATAAAAGTGGTCCTAAGATTGAACCTTGTGGTACGCCTGTTGTTATTAATGACGTATTTGATTTGACATTGTCAATTTCCGTGTATTGTTTACGATTTTCTAGGTAGCTGCTGGATAATTTTAGATTTATTTCGTGTACACCATAATATTTCAATTTATCAATTAAAATTGTATGATCAATGGTATCAAAAGCTTTGGAAAGATCTAAATAAATGTTAATTGGCATTTCATCCTTGTCAAGTTGGGTTATTATTCTATCTATTAGTTCAAGTGCCGCACATTCTGTTGAATGTTTCGGTCGAAAACCATATGATGATCAAACAAAAGCTTAGAGTCTTTTAGGTAGCATGACAGTTGTTCAAAAATAGTTTTTTCAAATACTTTTAATAAAGCTAGATATTTGGTTAGTGCTGGTTCAAGAATTTTTAGCAATTTAGTGGAGAGACCATCATATCCATAGCTACTTTTGTTTGGTAAATTAATTATTGTCCTCTTTATGACATCTTCTTCAACGTATTTAAATGTAAAGTTACTTTCCAATATATTTTATTTAGATAATATGTATGTCCACGAATGCCTTTACATTTAATATTCTTTGCCAGGTAAATTGGTATATTATGCATTGAATTTATTTACAATTTCAGATTTATCTGTCACTATTAAATCAGAATCTTTAAAATATTAGGAAATGATTTATTTGTTTTATGTCTAGATAGTATTTCATTTATAATTTTACACGTGTTTTGTATATCAAATTTAAAATAATTAAAGCATTTGTCATAATATAATTGTTTTGCTTTGCAAATACGTTTTTAATTTCACCAATAACATGCTATATTCGGAAGATTCAGGGTTAGTGGTTTTTAGTTTTTTGTAGAGTTTATCTCTGTATCTTATTGGGATTAACAGGCCTTGAGTTATCCATGTAGACCTTTTATGCTTGTATTTGTTAAATTTCACTAATTTGCTAGTCATATATTTGTTTTTAGCTTGGTTTATTTCATTTATGATAGTATTATAATTATGGTTTGGAACAGTATTTGGTTTAGTGTCTAATTTACTGTATATATCAAAAGAGTGTATATCATTTTTTACCTTTAACATAGCCTCTTTATTTTTACATTAACTTGTATAAATCTTGTGGGATGATCCTCTTTAAGGGTGGTGTCCACGACATAAGATATGGCTGGTGATCAGAAAATGTCTTAATTAATATTCCTGCTGTACTTTGTAAAATGTGTTTTGTTAAATTACAAAAGAAATTGTCAATAAGTGTGCCAATGCATGTCGTGAACCTTGTAGGAAGGGTAATTTGTGGGAAGAGACTGAATGAAGTTAACATATCAAACAAAGTATCTTTTGCTCATTTATTTTAACAAGTTTATATTGTAGTCCCCTGCGAGGATAACACTGTTGTTTTGGTGACACAGCAAATTTGATATGAGCGTTGACAATTCATTGATGAATTCATTACAGTTTTCAGTTGACGGCCTTGGAGGACGGTATATGTTTCCTATAGTGACTGATGGTGATAATCCTCCTCCAGTTATTTGTATTATTTGTCCCTCCCATTGTTCATACATGTTTAAATTCATCTTTATTTCGAAATCAAAGCGTTTATCTATATATATTAACAACCCACCTTTACTACTACAACTTTTTCCTTGTGAAATACAGTTATATCCAGTTAACTGAATTAATGATAAGTCATCATTTTCAGAAAACCAACTCTCCTGAAGACATATTATGCTAAATACAAAGTTTAACGAAGATAAGTCATTTACAAATGCCTCAAGTTCACTAAACTTTGCATTTATAGACTGTATATTTGAGCTTAAAATACTGAATTGTTTACCATTTGTTTGGGCTAATGAGTTAAATTTATCAAAGTCATAATATGGTGATCTGCGTATTATTGGCAATTCGTTATTTTCGTCAATAGTATTGCCAATGCTTAAAATATTATTTAGACAACTATTTGAAATACCACCTGTAATTGAAGAAACGTTTCGTCAGTTACCATTTGTCTGAAATTTAACTTTTACTAAAATCAGCATATTATCAATGTGCAATAACACATTGTTAACAGTGTGTGCCTGACAGCAAAACAAAAGAAAAAGCCAGCTAGGCCTAAAGTAAAAAACATCATGAGATATCCACTACCACAAAATAATTAAACAAAAAATCACCATTATAAGGTAACGCATATATAAGAATGATATATAAAACATAAATATTAAGGGAACAAATATAAAAAGTATAATTAACTGGGTGGGCTTTCACTTGGTAAAACATAATAATATACATAATGCGAAAAAGATATAAAAACAAATACAACAACCGAGGTGCAATAACACCGGTTACCACACACATGGCATAACGACAATTGTATCCTAGTTGCAAACCATTTAAACGGTTAATAATAACTTCAAATAGGTGATGCCATAAAGTTTTGCAACGTGCGAGTAATAAAAGTAAAAGTAACAAAAGATCACACAATAAGTATAAGTCATTAGGGAAAGGAAATACATGTATTTTACCAGTCATAATTTTTCGATAAACTAAAGAGCAAAATAATAAAAGAACAAAAAGCGTTTGATAAACGCGCGTCCATTGATAATCACGCATACTGTTCTGAGTGTTCTCAAGCACCGTACTGATACCTGCGATATTCCTCAGGAAAGGAAGGGACGACGATCCTCTTCCACCTTTATCTCCTTGAGCGACGTGGATTGTGATTTCTTGAGGAAGACCTTTCCGTTGTACGTCCATGTGCTGTCGATGTTTCCATGTTTTCTCAGGTCCCTCGCCTTCTTGAAGAGGGCAGTTTTTTTGCGTAAGTTGTTCGTTCACGTATATACGTGTGCCCTTCAAGTTATTTCTCCCCATCATGACATCTCGCTTTACTGCGTTGTTAATCAAGCTCATGATGATTGGTTTAACCCGTTCGTCTTTTCTACTTGGCAATTCACGACAGGCAATAATGTCGCTCGTCAGAAGCTGTACGTTCATGGTCTCATTTTCGGAAACACAACCTTTTTTCTGAGGCCTGCGAATTCGCCACCACTCTGGCTGCTTGTGCCATTTGCCTCCACAGAGTCGTTCCCGCTCGTCGCTCTCGTGTAGCTGCGGGCTTGGAGGTCCAGCCCGCTGATTATAACGTTGATTCTCTTTGAGTGCATTTCCATTATGTCCAAGGATTTCGCTAATCGTTCAATGTGATCGTCCTTCGCTTGTAGTTTTGATTCTAGCTGGTCTATTCTCTTGTTCATCGTATCGTTGCTTTTTTCATCTCTTACAATGCTTCTTGTAGTTTCTTGTTTGAGACTTTTATCTCATCAAAACTGTGGCACAGAAATTGTAATGATGTTTTCATTTCTGCTATGTCTTCGCTTATTTTTTAGGGCGGCATCTTTGCGAGTGTTTTCTCGGTCTAATCAAAACAACGTTTTTGTTTTGACGGCGTAAGTCAGTAAGCAGGGTGTGATACCCGTAGTCGGTGAAAGGCTGTGGGCGCAAAGTCCAAATGGTGAATCAGTGAGGTGGAACGGTCAGCGAGCGGCTCCAGCTGGTACGTCTGGGTGTGGCATGGCGTGGTGTGGGCGATAATGCATGCATCTGATAGTCAATACCAATATTCTGCCTGATCACGCGACATTTAAATTGCACGTCAAACTGGTGCGGTTCTTCTGCTCCCTTAACACCGTTTGTACCCCCGAAAAGGCGCAATGTCGGACATGCCTTACTTGGTGTGGAACGATATCGCGTCAACGTGGTGCACTGCTAGTCTCACTGAATATGATCCATCCTCATTTGAAAATGACGTCTCCTTTTCTATAATTTTTGACTAAGTTATGTTGCAACTTACCATATGACGGCGCTAATGGCATTTTTGCGAGCTTATATATTATACAAATTATACATTCGAGGGACAGTATGAAAATGTGACGCTTCACCATATTCCCATAAGTACTTTCGTGTCTTGCATATTTGTGCATAATTTGGGTGTAAATAAGCAAAAAGTATTTGCGTGAATAATTGTATTTACGCAAATCGTTTTTGCGCTTGCTGTCAAGTGGATTATTAACTGCCCGATCATAATGAATAGGCTTATTCATCGACATGCATGTATTGTGAACTACACGATAGTAGTATGGTAGGTAAAGATCATTGGATGTTGGCGTGGCGCGGTGAAGTGGAAGGTATGACGTCATAACTAAAACAAGGTCAAAGATCAACAATGAGGTCAATGTCAAATAGTACCCCCTAGCGGGTAGGTCAAAGTACAAGTGACTGTGGTCGAAGCCACCATTTTCCCGAAAACTATGTTTTGCACTTGACCGGAAGCGTAATTTTTAGTGCGTCGGCAAGTGTAAAGGAAGCATAATTTTAAGTTTGGCAACAGGTTTTAAAATCATCTAAATAGTATATAAAACTTAAAAACTCTTGTTGCCATTTTTTCTATTTGGTCTCATAGTGATTTAGCGGCCATTTTAAAAATGGCAGCCAAATTAAATTTTGCCGTACGTTAATAACTGTTTCATCTAGAAAAATAATTGTGGTGTGTGGATATATGTTCCCTAGTACAAGGATTTCAAATAAACCATTTAAGGAATTTTCCGGCTTTTGCATCCGCCATTTCTAAAGATGGCGATCGTCAATACAAATGTCACAATATCTCAAAAAACGACATCACATTGAGCAGTAATGTTGATGGCATTGGATAGCTTGGTGGATAGCAATATACACCAATGTACATTTTATCTTCATTAACGTTCATATATCCGCCATTTTAAAGATTGCTTCTGGTTCAGCCATTTATCTATATCTTAAGAACTACTTAATCTAGAGCCAAAACAATGATGTCAAGATGTAAGGTTTTTAGATATGATTATTTAAATTGTATTAATTTTAACCTGTATTGACTCTCAAATATTCGCCATTTTGTAATAGCGCCATTTTTTTAGATGAAGCCCGACAA
This sequence comes from Ridgeia piscesae, assembly GCA_025642075.2. NCBI lineage: Eukaryota > Metazoa > Annelida > Polychaeta > Sabellida > Siboglinidae > Ridgeia > Ridgeia piscesae. The sequence goes on along the minus strand of JAODUO010002010.1, from coordinate 7,807 downwards.
AATCTATAAAATTATTATATCCATAGCTTAAGAACTAAGTGGTTTAGATATTAAAAGTTGATGTCAAAATAAAAAATTGCCCTATGCAACCTGTCATATAGCCACACTTGATGATGATGGACATGCACCACAATTAGAAAGATTGTTTAATGCACAGCTGCATTGTGTCAGCTGTAAAAGTGAACCAGTACTGAATTCTGGAGCTGGTGTTTCCTTGGTTTGCACTGACAACAATCGGCTACCATGTTGGTGCTATCCAGACTCCAGAGATTTGGGGATGATTGGGTCCCGTGATTAAGCATTCGCCTGCACATGTGCTCGCCTTGTGTGTTCCAACCATGCACGGGTACGTGGGAGTTTTTTTTTAGTACCACCAGACGTTTTTCACATGGATAATATAGAGCCACCCAGGACATAATGGTGTGCGCAAGAACTCGTCACAGCTCTTGACCACTTCAATGGATTGTTCTACTCCTTCTGCAAATCCATTCAGTACAGCAAGTACAGTTCGGAACATGGAAGAAATGCTGTGAAGCTGGTACCCAATTGTGGCTCCCAGCGAAGAGCCAAGAGCACGACATCAGTGTGTTGGGAGTATATGTTTCTGCAATTTCCACAGTATGTTGAATAATGGGACTATCTGCTTCTTTGGGTATGCTCACATATATAAACACAGGACAGTCGGAGTTTGTCTTGACATCATTGCGTGTCACGGTCACTAGGTTCTCAGCAGTTCTCATGTCGAAGACATTTTGAGCCAGGTATAGAAGTCTGATGCACGCTAAGTCATCTACTATGTTGGATCGTATTCCCCTGGAATTGTCTCTGCATGGTGTTGAGTCCTTCATACTTTCGTATAACTGTCAAAGATAACCTTCACTTGGTCATGACCTCGAGCTTTTGATTGGATGAGCTTAACGTATGATTTGTCATCATCTGTATAGTTATTGAAGTTCTTGACAGCCACCAACACCATGCAAGGTTTCATACCATCGTCTATGAGACAGCATCTCTATAGGATGGATTTATATAATAGCTTATTGGGTTGTGCCACTTTTGTAATAATACTGTTTGATGGGGCCATCTTTTAGAAGAACGGATAAGTCAAAAGTAATACAACACAACATAATTACTTCTAAAAATGTTGTATTTTAACATAAACTTTTGGTCTGTAAGCCACGTAATTCCTAAGCTATGGATATAATAATTTTAGAGATTTTGTCAGGCGCCATCTTCAAAAATGGCGGATATTACAAAATGGCGTATATATGAATGTTAATGAAGATCAAATGTATCGCTATCCACCAATCTAAACCGTGGCATCAACATTTCTGCTCAGTGTGATGAAGTTTTTGAGATATTGTGACATTTGTATTGACGACCGCCATATTTTAAAATGGCGGACGCGAAACCCGGAAAATTATGAGAATAGTTTATTTGACATCCCTACCTCATAGAACATATATCCACATACCACAATTATTTCTCTAGATGAAACAGTTATTAACGTACGGCGAAATTAAATTTGGCGGCCATTTTTTAATGGCAGCTTAATGACGATGGGACCAAATTGAAAAAATTGCAACGAGGGTTTTTAAGTTCTATATACTATTTAGAATCAAGAAACCAATGTTTGAATTGGCCAACTCTGTCCGTTTTACAGAATATCTAAGAGCCATTTTTAAATCGTTGCCTCCAAACATCTATATTTCCACATCAGTTTCAAGGTTCGACGATACGTAGATCATAATTACTTCTAAAAAATTTGTATTTTGACATAAACTTTTGGTCTCTATGCCACGTAATTCCTAAACTATGGATACAATAATTTTAGAGATTTTGTCGGGCTTCAAAAATGGAGGATATTACAAAATGGCGGTTATTTGAGAGTCAATAAAGGTTAAAAGTAGTACAATTTAAATAATCATATATAAAAACCTTACATCTTTCCATCAACTGTTTAGCTCTAGATTATGTAGTTCTTAAGATGTGGGTAAATGGCTGAGCCGGACGCCATCTTTATAAATGGCGCATATATGAATGTTAATGAAGGTCAGAAGTACATTGGTACATATCGCTATCGACCAATCTAAAAATGGCATCAACATTACTGCTCAGTGTGATGGAGTTTTTTGAGATATTGTGACATTTGTATTGACGATCGCCAGCTTTAAAAATGGCGGATGGGAAAGCCGGAAAATTCCAAGAATGTTTTTTTAAATCCCTGTCTCATAGAACATATATCCACATACCACAATTATTTCTCTAGATGAAACAGTTATTAACGTAGGGCGAACTAAAATTTGGCGGCCATTTTTTAAATGGCGGGTAAATCCTGATGGGACCAAATAGAAAAATATACTATTTAAGCTCTATATACTATTTAGATGATTTTAAAACCTGTCGCCAAAATGTTGCCCAAAAACATGACAAGATTGAATTATTTGACATTTACCGACGGACTATTTGACGGAAGTTAGGATACGGATGTGGAAAAAGTCCCTGTTTATATCTCATTGAGTCGTAAACTTTTAGAAAATTACTATACTGACTTAGTAAAACTTATCAGAATAATAAAATTTAATAAGGCTATCGCGTCAAAACGATACAATATTAAAGGTTTACTAACTTAGTTAAATATATGAGAATGCCACATGTCTAACGCAATGAAACGGTGAAACGCTACGAAATGCTACAAAGTTAGTAAAATTCGAATACTCAACAAGGTTATCGCTTCGAAATTCTAAAAAGTTATGTTATGAGTATTGGAGAAGCCGCAATTTTGCCGGAATTTATGTCATGGCCGTGGTCGGAGCCGACATATTGAGGTACGTGACCGAAGTGACCTACGTTCCGAGCATGGTGCCACGCTTGCTATAGATGTTAAAAAAACTGGTATTTTATTCATTTGTACTATTATGAAATTAGTTATATATTTTTTTCCTATAAACGCAACACCATACGGGGAAACATCGTGCATAGACTTGTGTTACTGGGTTGACTATGCTTTAGTTACAATGTATTACTTCGTTGGCGGTTATATAGAACCCGTATTGCTTAAACATGCTTAGACTTGTCTGGTTAGGACCACTACGTATGATCTAATTTAGAAACACGTCGTCATATCCACGTGCCGGCCGAAGACGGACGCGTTGTGATTACGTCTTCTTGGTAAATCGGAGCCTGCTTTTTAGCCAGGACCATCACCGACATGGTAAATGAGCTTAAACATGTCTGGTTGGGCTGGAAAGGAAGACGGACGGAAGCTAGAAAATATAACATGCGCACTCGCAATGACCTAAATGAATAGCCGATATCCGGAAGACAGAAAATGTAGCTTTATGGTATGTATATTTGTAGTTCATAACCTAACTATCAGTAGAATGTGGGACTGCAACGCTAGGAAGAACTATGCATGTTTTGTGTATTTATAATGCTAAACACATACCTATCGACTAACACCGACTTCAGTTTGTAGTCACCGCGCCAAAGGTCCGTCCAGCAGAACTTTTGGTTGCATAGGAACCTGTAGTGATAGCAGCATACGAATAAAACGTGCCCAGACTTGTCTGGTTAGGGTCACTACGTCATAGTTACAATGTATTTCTTTGTAGATTGTATGCTATTGGTTATATATTAACACTTAAGGAAACTGGAAACGTGCGTAAACTTGTCTGGTTGGGTTACGCGGTGACATATGCAACTGGACTACTGGGAGAACAGCATCAGATAGATAGAAAAGTGTAACATTGCGCATGTGCAATGATGTGTAAGTGACCTACGTGAGGAATGTGACCCAAGTGGCTTACGTGCAGAACGTGATCATGACATTTGGCCTTAATTTTGACCTTTGGCCTTGATGTTTGACCTTTACCCCAATTGTATAGTTGATGATATCTCCTCCAGAAGCGCAACTTGCCCTTTCGACTATTTTTAGATCTATTTCAAAAGTAAGACACGATTTTTGAGGTATTAGTTCATGACCTATAAGCCAGGGGGCACCATTTGTTTATCACTTATCCGCCAGGGGCGCTGCATGATCTATGATGTACCTCTAAAAATAAGACGCAAGAATTGTGACTGTACTAGTTCACTAGTGGAAGCAAGGGAACGCCACTTGTACGTTGACTTGTCCGCTAGTGGGCGCTATGTGACCGTTGCCATTTACCTTGACCTTTGACCTTGACCATGATCTAGTTATGACGTATCTTCTTCCACTTCCGCCGCGCCAACATCCAATGATCTTTACAAAACTACTCACGATCAACATATCGGATTCGGAGATTAATTTATTCACGCATTGACATTTATATGAAAAATTCGATTACTTAAACCATAATAACCGAAGTCTGGCGAACGGAATAGAACATTAATGACCATGCCTTATATAAAGCGGAGCTCATATATAGGTGAAAATTGTGCGTACGCAGTTTTTTCTCCGCTATATTAGTATGGTACTTAGTAATTAATAAAATATCATTATCTAATGAAGTAAAACATAATATTACATGAAATAATTACACGAACAGGATTAATTAAAAATTTCGTACATTACGAAGAGTTTAACATTCTTAAACAATCCCTTTAAAAAGCACATGCACATTGGTGAATTAGGCCTACTTAAGACAATAATTGAAACCCTGCTTGATAAACTGCATCACCATAAAAAATATTTGTGTAATATGCTTATTAATGGTTTGTTTCACGGGATGATTTGAATCTGGCACATGGAAGTGGAAAAGTTATGTAACGCGTCCAGATATGATGATAATATATTATGTAAATAATGCCCTTTGATTTCATTATAACTTTGCCCCAGCATGCTAACCTATGCTCATGGCGAATATGAGACTGTCCATATTGGAAACATTAGCTCCTTTTCCAGGTTATAGATCATCCGCGGACATTTATCAACCAGGTTTGCTACTGTCCAGCGGTCACTGCACAGGAACAGAGGCTGACATTGCAGTTGTGTACGCATGGTTATGTCGGTGATCCACTTGGCTCACTTTAGAGTTACTGCTAATCGCTTTCTCGGTCAGATACCAGTTAGTGACCGAGTTCCATTAATGCACACACGCACGCGCGAACTCATGCGTACATGCTTGCACACGCATGCCACTGGGCCGGATGGCACCATCCTCGCTAGACCACCAGTACTGACGTAATCAGCCGCAGCGACCCATGACGCACTTCCTATCCTTAGCTTTTTATTGACAAAATATTTAGCATGTTGCAAGAAGTAGTAGTTAATATTATGACGAACACTTGATGTTGTACACGTGCTTTGTGGGCAGTATTGTAATAATAATAATAATAATAATAATAATAATAATAATAATAATAATAATAATAATAATAATAATAATAATAATAATAATAATAATAATAATAATAACTAACAACAACAACTAACAACAACAACAACAACAACAACAACAACAACAACAACAACAACAACAACAACAACAACAACAACAACAACAACAACAACAACAACAACAACAACAACAATAACAATAACAACAACAATAACAATAATAATAATAATAATAATTAAACTGTATTTGCCATTTTCAACATGCAAGTACATTTCTTGTTAAATACGAATGTATTCTGGCGTTGAGTCACGTAGTTCATTCCATATGTGTGCGCCATTTACAGCAATGGAGTTCTTGAAAACATTGGTTCATGCTTTAGGGACATACAAGCCCTCTCTTTCCCTTGACCGGGTGGTTCTGGTCGAAATGTTTGAGATCGGTGTGAACAATGCACACATATAGTCTGATGCCAACCCGTTCACTGCTTTATACAACAACTGCGACTGTCTGTATTTGACGCGCTTTGACGGTAGTGGTAGCCAGTTTAATTGTTCCAACAGTGGATCACTTGTAGCCCGGTATTCAGAGTCTGTTAGTATTTTGGCAACATGTCTTTGGAGTTTGTAGATGCTATCTGTTGTTGTTGCATTGCCCCAGAGTGTGCTGCAATGGTCCATGTGGGGTAGAATGTAGCTGTTGTAGGTATTGTTTTATCCTGCACAGAAGTGATTTTTTCCGGCAATTGCGTTGTGTATATTTTGTATATGGACCTTCCAGGTGAGGAAATTATCAACATGAAGCCCAAGTAGCCTCTCATTGTCGACCATTTGGAGTATATCTCCCTTGATGCATATGTTAACGTCCGTTTTGTCGAGGTGTTTCCATTTTTGCCGGGTCGTGACGATCATGATTTTGGTTTTTTCAACATTGACGACCATCCTATTTTCGTCACACCAATGGGGTATTTCCTGTAGGTCGTTGTTAAACTTTAGTTCGATTTCCTGTACGTTCTTCCCGCAGGCACTGATGGTGGAATCGTCAGCATACATATCCACATTGCTTATTGTTCTTGTGCTCATGGGCATGCCATTCATAAACACAATAATGAACAGTGGTCCCAAAATAGAGCCTTGTGTGACTCCCGTTGATATTTCAGATTGCTCCGACTGTTTGCCCTTGAACAAGACAAACTGTTTGCGCTCTGACAGGTATGACGAGAACCATCGCATAGGTTGTTGTGAACATCCATATATGGCCGATTTATCCAGCAAAATTGTGTGGTTCATAAGATCAAAAGCTTTACGCAGGTCTAGCAGCACTACGCCATTCACAAGTCCTTTGTCAATCGCCGACGCCCATTTATGCACCATGTGGTGCTGTCTCGCACGAGTACTCAGCACGGAAACCCGATTGACCGTCATGCAGCATGTTGTGAGACATGAGATAGGTATACAGGCTGTTATGTACATGTCTCTCAAATATCTTGTTCAGAGCACACAAGACTGATATCGGTCGATAACTGCCCTTGTTTTCAATAGGCCCCTTCGTGTGTATCGGGGTAATTTTCGCAAGTTTCCACAGCGTTGGAAATTGTCCACTCACAATGCTTTTATTTGTGAGTGTTTTGACGGAGACTGTGATGGCAGGCACAGCTGCTTTCAACAGTCTAGCACTGATTTTGTCGGCTCCTGTGGATTTGTGAGAACGGAGGGCCATGAGTGCTCTGTACATCGTGTGCTGTTTGACTTCTGGTATCGAGAATGATGTATCCAGCTTGTCGCTGACAAAATGTTTGAGCTGTGTGGCAGCTAACGCTGATGTCTCCGCTGCAGGCAGTATTGTTGTCGCTGCTGATGAGATCGACACATTTTCGAATGAAGTATTGTGTGGCACACATGGGGATGCTGTTACAGTTGCCACAGTTGATCTGGCATTAATCAAATCGAATTTAGATTTGTCCACGATTACAGCCGAGTCCCGTGATACGGTCGGTACTTGTATATCTGGACGCGTTACAGAACTCTTCCACTTCCATGTGATATATTCAATTAATCCCGCGAAACAAACCATTAATAAGCGTGTATAATATTATATCCATTATTACACAAATATTGATGGTTCTTCAGTATTCCATTATTATATTTAAAATGTGCCGAAATGTCTGATATATCGTTGTTTTCCCAAATCATTGTTCAAAGTAAATGTCCATGTTTTTGGAGTCTTTCTTAAATAGATTTAGAAGTCAGCGTAGCATATTGTTTTGGCAGTTTGTTTGATGAATTTTTATAGAGTTTATTTGATGTTAGCGATGACTTTAATAGACCTTTAGTCATGCACTCATTCCGCAATACTTATTTTAGATTAATTATAATAACTTGTTCTTGTTTGTATGCTTGAATGGAATGGTTAAGCTTCTTTGTGAATTCCATGAAAGCATTATCTATATGTAACCGAATTAAGTACGTCCAATCAGTTTCGTTTGTAAC
>JAODUO010002009.1:52500-72500 GCA_025642075.2 Ridgeia piscesae | reverse complement strand
TGGGTCCACTCAAAATCATGTTATGCCACATGACATGAAATAAAGGTTTTTACTACTACTATGTACACTGTCTGTATATAATCATGTAAGTGTGTGCTAATATATATATATATATATATGTATGTATGCATGCAAATGCAAAATATATATATATATATTTGTGTGTGCGTGCGTGCGTGCGTGCGTGCATGCGTGCGTGCGTGCGTGCGTGCGTGCGAGTGTCTCCGTTTATGCATGTGATCATGTAATATGCATGTGCAATATGTATATGCAAAGTATGAATATACCCATACGCAGAAAGATACATGATATGTTCACTCGTTGCTTCTGACCCTGCTGCTACAGAATGCGATGACGGTCATTTCGGCGTGTTCTGTGACGGCACATGTCACTGTAGCTCTGGCAGCTGTGACAAGACGACCGGACACTGTTCTAGTGGATGTGCTACTGGCTGGTCGGGTGACAACTGTCAGACAGGTAACTGTCATTGTAGGGTTTCATTAGATCACGGATCCTAGAACACATTGCTAGAAAAAAATTAATATAAACAAATAAATAATGTGACAGATCCATAATCATTCAATAGATACAATGAAGTTTATAATGTTTGCACTGTGTAATTTATTTTGTGACGAATATAGTGTTTTTACAAAATTGTGCACGTATGAAAACTGAAACATTTTCGATTTACAAATATAAAACAATATCGTGTTCATAACTGCACGACAGAAAATCATAGTTTATACATCAGCTAACTATTAAAAATACTTGGTCAATTCTGTACAAGTTAAATAAGCTTTGCATGTACAAACTGGGGCTATATTTAACCATTTTGAATATTTGATAATAACAAGCATAGTCGGTAAAACAAAAAGAATAATTGAATTGTTAATATTGTTGTATGAATAGTATTAATGTAATGTAAATATTACACAATATAGCTATATATTAATATAAAAATAAGAATAAATAATTACAAATATAACTATTAATTGAAACTAATATATATATATATATATATATATATATATATATATATATATATATATATATATATATATATAATATACAATTTAAATATATAAATATTAATATAATAACATAAATACTTTTTACACACACGTACACACATAATATAATACACATAATATAATAATACATAATGAAATTCACCAATCCAGGCTCTATAAATGATTGTTTTCAGTGGTCATATGACCCATGTATCATTCCAGGCGCCAAACAACCCAGTGCAATCACCCTGAGCGTCGGCAACAGTCCCGACGTGAATCACCACACACAATGTGCAAGTCACAACGGCGCCGTGGCTGCTGGAGCGACAGTCAACGAGTCGTGTACAGCGACAGGTCGATACCTCTCCTTCAGTGTCAAGGGCGAAGCAGAGAATCCCTTGACAACCCTGTGTGAAGTCGTTGTCATTGGTCATAAATATATATGTACGTACCCGTTATTTGTTCACGTTGGTAATTTACATCAAACAAATAAAAAGCATACCGTGTCCATGTCAACTGTTATACCCTTAATAAAGTGTTAACTTCATTTCGCTATTTTATTAATAACTTATTATTTCGTACGTCTGACTATACATTTGTGTTACGACACACATTTGTGTTACAACTGTGCACCATTCGGTTCTTGTCGTAATAAGGCGTATGCCTAGAACGAATACAGAATATCTACGAATTGTTTTAACGAAGTAAGTAGTGTCTGTTATGAAGTCTAATCCAATCGGGCGAGGTGATCTAATATTCACTTTCGGTTCGCATTGCGTAAATTGTCCGTTCCGTTAAGACACTCCTTGTGTTAAACACATAATTATATATAATCATATATATATATATATATATATATTGACTATAAGGAAATATGCATATATTATATTCTGAAGAAGTTACTCGAATAAACCATTGTTATTAGAGTGAGAATTGTTAATAAAATGTAAATACTAATGTAACTGATTACTTCTCTAAAATGTCATAACGTAATAATACACGTTGGCTACATTACAACGCCAGCTCGACAAGTATACGAATTACGGCAAAGATTGTGCTTATTAGCCGTTATCGATGTTCAACAGCTTGCCAGCGTTGTCCGTCAACAAGTTCTTGCGATGACGTCATCGGTTGTGACGCCTGCGAACTAGGCAAGAAGCAGCCGGACTGCACGCAGGGTATGTGATTGACAACAAGAGATCCTAGATGGATGGTATTAATTAATACATATAAAATGTATTTTCCTCCTAGGTGCCGATTTCCAGGCATCTTATCCTTGCTCATTCGCTTCCTTGTTTGAACTATTGACCTCTGGTGTGTTAAAACCGATGCACCAGTTATGCTCAAAATGCGCGCGTGTGTGTGTGCGTGTGTGTGTGCGTGCGTGTGTGCGTGCGTGTGTGTGTGTCCGTGTGCGTGCGTGTCTGTGTGTCTGTGTGTGTGTGTGCGTGCGTGCGTGCGTGCGTGTGTGCGTACGTACGTGCGTGTGTGCGTGCGTGCGTGCGTGCGCGCGTGTGTTATTGTAGTGATCTATGTCTATTGTCGAAGTGTAGTGAGGAGTTTAGTGCATGCGCTTCTTACTCTTGCTTAAGATAAGACCGCCAGCTAGCTCCCTTACAGAAGTGTAAACTGAGCCGAGTGCGTAACTCTCCCCTGCTGGTAAATAGCCTCTCCACAGACAAGACTTTACTATGACCGTCTCGTGGTACACTACGGATACTGGGCACTTTGCAGTCCCATGCTAATATACTAGGGATCTTGGAGAAGGACAACTCTGATTGTGAACCGGGGCAGACACAGTTCAGTTCATTAGCCTTGGCAGGCAGTGAGTCTAGGAGTAGGAAAACTCTGAATTTAAACCTACGGCCCCAGGACCTCACTGCCACCGTCATAGCTTGCTATGTCATGGCAGACGAACCTTGGGTTTAATGGGTGGGGTCAGTTCTGCGCACCTTGCACTCCACCTTAAAGCTCCATTGTACAGACGCGAAGGACACGACTACTCCCTCAATTCGAGTCCTGCAGCGATGGGAAAGGGGCGAATACGGCAGGTGGAAGATGACACTGGAAACCGCAGTCCCACTCATGCATACAGGCGGTTCATACGTATATATATGAGAGGTGCCTAGAAAGGGCGGCCTAAACAAAGCTTGTCTCCAAATGTCCCAGTTGGCTCGCCGCCGTCAACGGGCATCTTCGAAATGCGATCGAAACACATCAAAGGAGAAAGGGCGCACCCCACTCGCCTTAAAAGATGGAACAGACTCAAACTAGCATGCTGGAGCGTCAGGAAAGTGTTACATTCATTCGACCATTCGACCAAAACACTCGACCTGAATTGCCTACGAACTCGCTAGGCTAGATATTGACATCGCCGCACACAGTGAATTATTCTACTCAGAAGAAGGACGTCCGAGAGAACGTGGCGCAGGTTATACTTTCTATTGCTCTAGCAAATCAACAGAGGAAAGACGTTTTTCAATTACCAAGCTTACAAACCTGCCAATCGGTCACTCTGATAGCATCATCTCCATGCGTCTGCCACTTAGTGTTCAGCAGCATGCCACTCTCTTCAGTATGTAAGCTCCAACTCTCCAGCCAGATCCTGCCGGAAACAACATTTGTATACAGACTTATGCAGCCTTCTTCGTAACCTTCCAGCAAATGACAAAATTGTCATCCTTGCCGATTTCCATGCCAGAGTAGGCAGAGACCCAGAAACCTGGAAAGATGTACTTGGAAAACATGGCGTTGGAAACTACAATGACAGTGGATACTAGTTGAGCTATGCGCTGAACAACAAATGTGTATCACCAACAGTGTCTTCCAACAGAAAGACAGATTAAAAACCACATGGATACATCCTCGGCCAAAAGATTGGCACATGATAGATTATATCCTTGTGCGCCAACATGATCTGAAAGATATAGTTCACACCAGAGTGATGCCTAGTGCCGAGTTTCACACGGACCACCGCCTTTTTCGCTGCAAACTCAGATTTCACTTCCAGCCCAGCCAAGGCTTGGGTGTACTCCAAAGAAACAGCTTAAGGAGTGTAGCCTCCAGACAGTAAAGGTTAGGGTGGACGTCCAAGAGAACATACGGTCTAAGCTGGAAAGATCCAACTGCCCAGCAAATTCACCTGCTGTGGGACCACATCAAGACTGCTATTCTACAAGCGTCTAATGAAACTGTCGGATTATCCCAAGAAAAACAAAGATTGGTTTGATGAGAACAATCAAGAAATCCAGAAAATGCTGGTGGAAAAAGATCAGCACACCTAGCTCACCTGGCTCAAGCTTCCTGCCCACAGAGGAGGCTGCCTTCCGTCTTGCATGCAGCACTCTTCAATGAAAGTTTCGAAATATTCAGAATGAATGATGGAATGAACTCAGCATTGCGCCGACACCGGAACCTTGAAAGCCGTCTTATCAGACAAACAAAACCTTTCGCAGCATTAGACTCCAAAGAGGGCAAAGCGCTGCTGCTGCCTGTCTCATGACCAGAACGAAGAAACACGAGCACGTCACTTTGTACTGGTCGATCTTCACTGGCTTCTGGTCAAACAACGGATCGAGTACAAACTGCTACTGTTGACGTTCCGAAGCCTTCACGTCCTATTTGCGTCATACTTAATCGACCTACTAATTCGTTACGAGCAGACCCGTGCGCTACGCTCCGCGTACGCTCACCTGCTGGAGGTTCCACGATGCAAGCTATCTATGCAGGGAGAAAAAGCATTTTCAAGTGCTGCTCCACGCCTCTGGTACAATCTGCCGTTTGCCATGCGTTCCACAGACTGCCTCAGTTCGTTCAAAAAGCAACTGAAGACATTAATGTTTAAAGGAGCGTTTTCACTTTAAAAGAATATTTATAACATTCAAACATTATTAATACCTACTTTTTATCAAATATTTTATTATTTATTGATTTATTTTTAACTTGTAATATAATTAGCTCTTATTTATCAGTATTCGTATTTTAATATTATTAAGATTAGTATTGTTTATTTATATTGAAAATGTATACTGATCAATTTATTTTACAACTACATCTCTATTTTGTAACTTTAAGGTAATCTGTATATTCCTGTAAAATCTAATGCGCCTCTGAATGGTTTTATTGCTAGATATATGGAGTATATAAATACTGTTCTTTATTATTATTATTTTTCACACTATTTTTTGGCATGATGATCCAACAGATCACAGAGGACTTTGATTACAAGGGTGGTGTTTACATTCGTTTTAGTACAAATGGCAGCCTGTTCAACCTAAGACGTTTACCCACACAAAGACCAAGGAGAAACTGATCAGGGAGCTATTGTTCGCTGATGATGCTGCCCTTGTTGTCCATACTGACTCGGCAATACAGCGAATAACATCTTGCTTTAAAGAGTTACTCAGCTCTCCGGACTTGAATCAGGTCTGAAGAAGATTGGTGTTCTCCATCAGCCGGCGCTACAAGTAGAGTATCACCAAACATCTCCATCGAACAGTCAGAACTGAAAGCAGTCCACAAGTTCAGCTACTTAGAATGCGTTATCAAATCTGATGATAAAATAGACAAAGAAGTGGACAATAGGCTAGCCAAGGCAAACAGCGCCTTCGTTAGAATATACAAGCGTATGCAACGCACAGTCTACCAGGCCACCACATCCCTTGAAACCACACGAAGGGCCAACATGGAAGCCAGAAAGAGAGTGCGGGAAAAGGGACCGTTCTAAAATCAACAATGAACAGACCGTGGCGTGTAGCCGCTGTGGAAAGACTTGCCAATCTCGGTTAGAGTTTTGTCAGCCATTAGATTGTCTGCACCAGACAAGGACGTGTTCCTTCCTGAATCTTTGTTCGCCGAAACAGAGCCATGATTATGATGGTGGTGTTTGCGCGCGCATGTATCTCTCTCTCTCTCTCTCACTATCTATCTCTCTCTATCTCTCTCTCTCTCTCTCTCTCTCTCTCTCTCTCTCTCTCTATATATATATATATATATATATATATATATATATATATATATATATATATATATATATAAAATTGTATGTAGATAGTTTTTATAATCATTTGATTCCATTTGCAGATTGCACCGACAAAACTTACGGAGTCAATTGCAATGAAACCTGCGGACATTGCAAGGATCAGTCGACGTGTTCAGTCACGGACGGACGTTGCCCCAATGGATGTGAAACCTGGTACATCTCAGACGTGTGTAAGACTCTGATAGGTATGTATGAAACAAGTCTACATAAAATCAGACTGTATTCGTGGCAGGTCGACGTAATATCAAAAGGTCACTAACACATTTATTCACACTGAAGCGGAACTTGTTAATTGTATAACGGTGTCGGGCTTTTTTAATTGGTGTGGTAAAACTGTGAACATACAGAATGTTACTATTATACAATGTATTATAACTTTAATACATACCATATTATATGTATATATATATATATATATATATATATATATATATATATATATATATATATATAAATATACATATATAATATGTGTATATAATACACAATGTAAACAGGGGTTTGTCAAAAAACATACAAAATTGATATTCTAGCTTAATGAATCACGCAGTATAAACAAACGCACGCACGCACGCACGCACGCACGCACGCACGCACGCACGCACGCACGCACACACACACACACACACACACACACACACACACACACACACACACACACACATTCAAACACAATGGTAATTCATAACGTTGAATGTTGTTTTGTTGTTGCTTGGGTGGTACAAAATAATAGACTACCGAAATTCAGCATATTATCTATATACTATTATGTTCTTGCAGCGAAACCAAAGTTTCCATCATCCATTAAGCCTAACATTACTGATGTCACCAATTCGGCTGTCAGTGTGGGTTGGCCTAAAGCTTCGAATATATCAGCCGGTCTGGAAGATCACTACTACTACTTGTTGTGGCTACAAGCCGACGGGGAGGGAGAGAAGAACGTCACACGAGTAGAGCAGGGCGCTGGCGAACAACGGATGGAAGCTCGGATCACCAGACTCACGTTCAACAAGAAGTATTCACTGCGAGTGGAACCTTACCGTGAATTCAACGGAATAAGCGAAGGAGGCGCGTCTACAGGGGTCGTCACGGTCAAAACCACTTGCATAGGTATATCATATTGAAATTCACCGTTCTTTATGCTATACCATACTATTTTATATGTATATATACACGTGTGTGTATGTGGTATGGTGTGTGTGTGTGTAAGTGTGTGTGCGTGAGCGTGTGTGCGTGCGTGCGTGTGTGTGTGTGTGTGTATGTGTGTGTGTGTGTGTGAGTGTGTGTGTGTGTGTGTGTGTGTGTGTGTGTGTGTGTGTGTGTGTGTGTGTGTGTGTGTGTGTGTGTGTGTGTGTGTGTGTGTGTGTGTGTGTGTGTGTGTGTGTGTGTGTGTGTGTGTGTGTGTGTGTGTGTGTGTGTGTGTGTGTGTGTGTGTGTGTGTGTGTGTGTGTGTGTGTGTGTGTGTGTGTGTGTGTGTGTGTGTGTGTGTGTGTGTGTGAATATATGTATGTATGTATGTGTATATGTGTACATGTATATATTTTTGTATGTATTTTTGTATATACGTATATATGTATTTATGTATGTATTATATGTATATATATATATATATATATATATATATATATATATATATATATATTATATATCGCAGACGATTAACTCGAGTGACTGACGTAATTAGCAGTGACAGCCAATTGGGAACGTAGGCCCCTACTCTACAAGAAATTAATGAAACATTATAATACACAATCATTTAGATATGCATTTATTATTATTATTTATTATTATTATTATTATTATTATTATTATTATTATTATTATTATTATTATTATTATTATTATTATTATTATTATTATTATTATTATTATTATTATTATTATTATTATTATTATTATTATTATTATTATTATTATTATTATTATTATTATTACTATGTTTAAGTCACCATATTCTATGTATTATTTAACACCATGAAGATGAACATCACAATTTACATACTGAACAACTGATTACTTTACTTCGTTTACTTACATAAGGGGTTTATCTCCGTGATCACGATAATCTCTGTTCAGTTGGATTACTGTCGTAGTACTGCGTGCACAGTGTAAATTGCCATAACTTTGATACTACATTAGGGTTACGCGAGTAACACGAGTAGGCCAGTCGAAGTCGACCTTTATGTGTTGGTGTAATATTAGATGATGTCATCCTACAGCTCCTTCCCCTGCGATCATACAGAGTCTGGCCCCGACGATTCCAGGACCAACGACAAACGGAAGCATCGTCGTCAATTGGCAGGTTGGCTGAGTATAAAATTACTGTACCTATGATATACGATATCCAGTGCCTATGTATATATATATACGCGATTATTTGTTTAATTTTAATGCAAACCTATATATTATGTATGCAAAACTATGGTGAGGAAAACAATTATATATATATATATATATATATATATATATATATATATATACATATATATATACACTGACCCGTGCATGTGTAAAACTCCCACCTACTTCATCCTAACCACACTGTTCTGCCTGCCAGATGAAACAGTAACAAGAAGTTCGAACGTTCATCATCTGAAATAATAGTTATTCGGTATCTTATTCTATTTTACTGCGAACTCTCATATTTGTTGTTAAGCACAGACGCTGTATTTATATTCATATCTAGTGACAACTCTTATTGGTGGAACTCCTGAAGGTAAACCTGTTTCCGAAACGATGTCTTGTTTACCTGTAGACGATAACCGAGAGTGGGTGCGACGCTGTGACTACTGTACGAGTGGAGTACAAAGTAGAGACGACAGACTCGTGGAAGTCCGTAGAGCCGAACAAATTCTCTACAACTAACGTAACCATCGACGGTCTCGGATACGAGCGGTACGAAGTGAGACTCGTCGTCATCAACAACGACAACTTCAAATCTACCAGCGCCAGTGAATACGTCGACTTCAGGATAAGTGAGTGAACACGTGCGCATGTACATATATGCATATTAACTAATTAATGTTATTTCCCGGATAGTAGTATTTCGTGATTGCATCATAAGTCGGACAGAAGCGAATTAAGAGAATGTTGTTTATAAAACGAATGTATGTTTATTGAAGTAGCTCATACTGGTTACCATTTCACCATTGAAAGACAAAAACTTCTTCCCCAAGTATTTGCTTCTAAAACAAAACATGGTACTTATGGAACGTTATTCATCAACCACATGTATACAGGTCCGTAGATTAACTTTTGCACGGAGAATGGTATTCCCTTGCAGATCACTATGTCTTTTCGTCGTGAAGATCTACAACATTTTGCTAATATCATATTTATATGGCTCTATGTTTGTAAGATAAACGCGACGACTGGGATTATATTGTTGTTATTGGGAAACTGTAAGTTGGGTGTTTGCGGTTATGCTACGTCAGCAGTGAAATTGCATTCAAAAGCACTCAGTGCAGGACAATCACAACGTACCTCTGATCTGATCAAAAACTTCATCGAATCTTGGTGCTTTCGTTTATGTTTTTATATCATTGTTTAATTGATAATGTCCTGACATGTCATGTAGCTTTTCTTGTAACCGGAACAAAAAGCTGACATTTACCTTCATTATGCATGATCTATTTCACACAGTGTTTTGGTATTCTAATCATCTGTTGCGTGCGTAAGTTACACACCTGGCTTCATACAATTGTTTGATTGTTTATGATGCACTATTTGTGCAATAGCAGAAGACCGGCATTTTATGTGAGACATGTGTTCTAGTTGCAGCACATATACATGACATTGTCCAACAAAATTAAAGTAAGACCTACAACCCTTTTTATAACAGTTATATCCGGAAGATTAGCTTGCCAAATAAGTCCACCAATTAAGATATATAGCAAAGAGAGACAGAAATGGAGATGGGTCTATGCAGATAAATACGTGGAGGTTGCTCTATGGTAGATGTGCTTAATATGTTCTGGCGAGCTGTCCAAGACATCAGAATGTTGGCGTGGTTATCCTTAGAAGAAGCAAAAGAAGAATTTTTGTATTTGACTCATACGTGATACAATACATCCAGTTTAAAAATAAATAAACAAAATCATGCAAATAGATAAACGTCAGGAGACTCCTCTAAGAAAGGATTAATCGCTATCGATGAGCCACAAAACAACAGAGGGTGGAGAAAGAAACAAAGCATGCAAAGAAAAAGCCATAACGATATATATATCCCAAGACACTAAGTAAGACATAAGGCACTGAGACAAAGAGAGAGGATAACGTGAGAGCTATTTGTAGAGCCAACGTGTTAGCGAACGATCGCTAGAACTATGACTGCTCATTGTTCTAATGACCAAAAGTAAACGGTTCTTGGTGCTTATTCAATATTCCTTGAGTATGAATGAAATGTATCACAGGGTAGATAAGAATGGTCGGGTTTTGTCTTTTATCCTACCAAAAGCCCAACTCTTCCACCAAAACATAGTCACTCGCAGTGCATTAAGAAGCTAGGATGGATATTCGAGGTTAAACAGATATGTTTCAGATGATGGCGAAATGTAATTACGTTTTCTGCTTACCTAATGTTGTCACTAAGTCGGCGCGGCGACTCAGAAAGCTACCGTTCCGGTCTTTGTTTTGATTCTGGGAACAGCAAGTATATGTGAGCTTGACATCCGGAGCTGTCTGTGCTGTCTTGCTGCTGTGAGCATTGAGAGCAAATATGAAGGTTGTTAAGATAAAAAGACTTGACAGGTGATTGCGCATATCTAAAACATGATGCACACTCGTAAACAAACACGCTTCAGTGAAGAATAGTTTCTACATTAATATAAAGTGCGGTTTAATTATAGTATGATCTAATTAATAATGATAGTATGATCTAATTAATAAATTGTGTTCCAGTTCTTCCAGGATTCCATTCGTCCGTCAAGCCAGACGTTGACGATATCACCAGTTCGAATGCTACAGTCAGCTGGCCTAGAGCCACCAACGTAGCAGCCGGTTTCGAAGATCATTACCACTACCTGTTGTGGCTACAGGCCGAGGGGAAGTCACAGGAGAACGTCACACGAGTTGATCAGGTTTCGAGCGAGCAAAAGATGGAAGCTCAGATCACCGGACTCACGTACAACACGAAGTATTCACTGCGAGTGGAACCTTACCGTGAACTCAACGGAGAACGCGAGGGAGGCGCGTCTACAGGGGTCGTCACGTTCAAAACCAGATGCATAGGTATATAACGCGTGCGCCTCAACATTAAATAATAACATTAAATAGAAAGATATCTAACTATAATCGCGCCAATAGATGTAGCTATTCTAACAATCCCCTAGACCTTTTGCATAGCAGGCGCCATACTTTCAGGTCTTGTTTGTCAACTACCCAAATAAAAGTGACGTTTTTGTATTTTTGACATTTCACGTATGGTGGTTAACGATATGCTTTATTTGGTTTTGTGTGCAGAGGTTAGTTCAACCCTAAATTTAAGTAGAATAAAAAACCAGCATAGTGTTCATGTTTTATGCAAATAGTAATATATTGATGATAATGAGATTAGCATGTCAGTTTTGTACACATTACAAAAATTAATGTCTTTTAAAATTGGTGAATACAGTGAAGAAAGTATATATTGCTAAAGTTATGCGGTATACGTTATGACGCCACAGCATCAACATAGGCGTCAGACTTGTTTCGAGCAGGGCGAGTAATGGCATTGGTACCGTTACCAATATGTCTGCAAGGGTGTCAGGTGGGGGTTATGGGGATTATTGAGTGGGAGCAGTTCTGGTGATTATGGGTCAGACCCCAACTGCACCATGTTCCGCCTCATACGATCAAGAGTAACATTTACGTTTGAAAAACATATAGCAAATTAAAATACATACGAAGTATGTATTTTATCTTGATTTGTTGCAGCTCCTTATCCTATTGTCATAGAACGCATGAAGACTACGACATTGACGACAAACACACACGTTGTTGTCAGCTGGCAGGTCGGTAATGTAAAGATTACTACTATTATTTTCAGTAGGTTGAAAACCAATACAAAAACAAATCATTGTGCATGTATTTAATTAACTTATCACTGTATGTGTCTTACCCATCGTGCGTTTCATTGCGTGTATCCATAGAACATGCATCACCTTTTCGGAGCGTTAGTTCTTAGAAAGAAGCAAGACTATTCCTAACAAAGTCCGTCTCAATTATCAATTCGTAACTTCTATTCGTAACATAGTCCGTCTCGATTATTAGTTCGTAACTCCTTACATATCACTGAACTACTCTAATTATTTGGAAATATATATTTATAAAGCGCGGTTTATCCGGGTCTAAAACCCGCTCAAATGCGCTAACAATATAAAACAAATACACATATAAATATAAACTAAATAATTAAAACAAATAGATATGTTAAATAAATATGTTAAAATACGTTTAATAAATAACGTTATCATGCATACAATAATTACATATAACAGCCGTATTTTTACTGAAGTACTGCTTACAGATAGTGCGGGTAAATGGCTTGTGTGTTAAAGGGAACCAAAAGGGAAATATTACGTGCTATGCACGTGAAAGAGCTAATACAAAGCAACCATTCTGAACGGTAATCACATTTTTAACGTCAGTGGTTTATTAGTAAAATAATTCCAAAGTGGATAATTTTACTGAAATCATCGGCTTCATAGAGGCGTCCATGATGCGCCTCTTCCTGTTGTCTGACCGTGGTCTGACCACTCAGCACGCAGAACCGGCCTTAAAGTCACGTGTCCGATTGCGTGCGTCAATGCTATCGCCGTTGTAAACACAATGTTGTAAGATACGCGAACTTCGAAGAAGGACATCCGTTCGAAGAACGTTGCTTCGAATAGGATGTTTTCACCGTATATACTGGGTCAAGACCGCAGAAACGTCGGCGACGTCGAGTTTTCAAGTATGGAGCTGTGCAAACGATATTAGCGCGATATTTAATCACCAACGATAGTCGTCGAAACGGGTTACCGGTCGAATCCTTCCGTCGCCGTAGCCATGTCATCAACGCGCGCAAGAAGGTTAGTAAATATTATTAAGTCTTCTGTATCTAAATTATTTGAATCTTGTACCATTAGACACATTGCGATGTCTGTCGAGATGACTTATGTACATACTGATATGGTTCATAAACGTCCACCACAGTTAACGTTCTAGAAGGTGTGTACACGGGATCATGGAGCCGCTAACTAGGTCCAAGCGAGTTAGGCCGTTCGATATTGTTATTCATTATTATTTGTTTTATTTTATCCTACTTTGAATGGTATATATCACAGAGGCATAAAAATTAGGTAACGCTACATGTCAATAACACTAAAAAACAACTGAATGCAAGCCAGATCATAGACGTCATAGTCAATCCGCATGAACGATAATATAGGCATTTGATATCACTGCTAAATAATTTTTCAAAAGTACTGCCTTTCGAGTTTCGTCTACGCATGCAGTTCCTATTTTCGGGTTTACCGCTCTGAAAGTCCAACATGACTGCTATATTTTTCAGTAAACAGATTATTCAAACATTAAAAAATAGCATTGCGAATGTTGTTTTCAATCATTCATGTTATTTGTTCAGTGAGAGAAAAATACAAATTCTTGTGCTGTATCAGTTCAGATACTCATACAACATTGATACTAGGACATGTTACAGGCTTACAGTAAAGGATGAATAATTAGCTATGATGAGACATAATTATGTACTGTAAAAATCACTGCAAATTTGCAATATTATTGCCTTTATTGGTAGTTTCTTGAAATATTGGGGACACACTGAGCAAACAAGAAGAAACATTAACAGACTAGCATAATATACTAGTGGAACGTGGACTTGTAGATATCCCACAAGATCACTCTATCCAATACAACACTAGATCTTCGGGTAAACACTCGGTAAACATTTGGAACCAGTTTCTTCTCCACCACAATGAGTGGAAATTTCCCCTTACCCTAACCGAGTGGAGAAATTTGGTACTTGTACTCGTACTCGAGTACGAAGGAAAGTAATCGTACTCGTACATTACCAAAGTAATCGTACTCACGATTACTTCTCACGATTAATTTTTTTTCATATGAACAGTTGCAAGCAAATATATTAGACAGATAAAAATGGCAATATTAGAAGTAATCTAATAAATGTAATCGTAATCAAGGTATTCATTTTCTATTACTGTTGAGCATTTCAGTTAAATAAATATTCAGTCAGATTTCCCTAATTAATACCTTCTCTTCCCAGAGAAACAACATCTCCTCACCCTCCTGCTTAGTACAAAGTACAAGTTATATTGTGAAGTCCTGGGAAGCACTGCAGGAGATAAACATCCTGTAACATCTTGCTTTGTAATTTTAGAAGCCAGGCCACAGCCCCACCTGTACTGTTTGCACTGTCAGTATGGTGTGAATGATTCATTTTCCAACATCCAGAATCCTGACGGGGTCGGGGGTTAGCTGCAAATCCCTGTCTATTATGTTTAATTAAGTGAAAACGTAAACCTGTCTAAATCCACAACCATTCTGTGTTTGTCCCACCCAGACACGGGGTCAAATACATTGAAATGTATTTAAATACAAATATTCTTGAGGGATTACAAATATTTTTTAAATATAAATGTATTTAAATAGGAATACATTAAAAAGTATTTCAATTATTTGTTCATATATTTTGTTTTCAAATACTATTCATTTTGTATTACTATGTAGGTAAAAGAAAAAACACATATTGAGACATCTAGTTTATAGGCATAATTAGTTTTTTGCTCATATGATGACAGGCAGACCAGTGCTAGGGAGTATTGTTATTGCTAACTGCATCACAGTGACAACTGAATGAAAGAGGTAAAGGCCAAAATATATTGTTTGTATGTTAAGCCAGGAGGTCCATAATAATATAATATTTGCCTTCAGAAGAGACACTGTTAATCATTGTAGGATGTTGTGAGGGTCAATTCAAAGTCACCAGGAAACCAGAATAACCTGGCGCCAAATTGTAGCCTGACTAAACAACAAAAGGGGATATTGACCTATGGTAACTGTTAGGTCCATCCTCTGGCTCTGAGCAAACACTGCAAATACTAGTAATTCCTAAACATCAAACACAAATACTTTAAAAAGTATTTAAATACTTTCAAATACAAATGTATTAAACCCCATGTCTGGACCCATCTGATATACTACTCTTGAATATGCCCCCCTGGTTTTGAAGTGTTGTTATTGTAACGTATTTGATCATGTATATTTGAAATTTAAAAATGCCTCCTATTTGTATTTGATTCAGAAACCATAAATTAAATTATTCATCCAGCATTAAATGATTCATCCAATACCTGAGAAAGGCGTCTAATTATTAATAATAATAACACCTGGATAGTGGATACAGTAATCAGTTAGAACATTAGTGACCAACAACAGAACAAGAATGACACCTAGGGGTTCCATGAAAGTCGCCTTTTGTTAGAAACAAGATATTCATTAAAGTAATCATGAAAGTAATCATGTTACATTTAAAGTAATCGTACTCG
Organism: Ridgeia piscesae; assembly: GCA_025642075.2. NCBI lineage: Eukaryota > Metazoa > Annelida > Polychaeta > Sabellida > Siboglinidae > Ridgeia > Ridgeia piscesae. The sequence goes on along the minus strand of JAODUO010002009.1, from coordinate 56,907 downwards.
TACTCGAGTATATTGTAAAGTAATCGTACTGAGTACATTTGTTTTCTGAGTACTCGTACTCATGCATGTTCAAAGTAATCGTACTCATACTCGAGTACATTTGTATTTACTCACTCCATCTCTGCCCTCAACCATTGTGTCGGAAATCACTAATGTAATTCAAAAAAAATTAATCCAATGGTTTAGGAAATCAGATGATCCCAAAATTTGAGTCCAATAGAAATTTTCCATTCAATATACATTGTCATAGATATTCCCGTTCGTTTAATATTTTGAGGTGCCAACATTTGTGTTTATTGGATAATTAAATTAAAGCACTTAATATAAGATAAAAATGACACAAACAATGTAGCGATAAATGCTTTGTCATTTTGTGAGAGGAATGTCATAGTGGGGTGAAATGTTTGTAAGAAGGGATTATTTTTCCAATTATGTATTCAATACCACATTTACCAACATTAGGAAATTGCATGACAGAGCACTGTCAACTCTAGTGCATAAACCAAATCATTTAAACAGTTATCAAACCTAGTTTATGTAATATGTATCACCACACAAACATACACACATCTCTATTCAAGAAGACAGCAGCTGGAGCAGCATCACCATCTATCTATCTGTGCAAATTAATAAAGGCAACTCAGTATCTGTCCTCCTGTCAGCTGTCAAATTAAGATCTTAGTGAGTGTATGTCATCTGGAAAAATTTTTATTATTTCCCTGACCCTTCCATCCTTACAGTCCCATTTGTTTCTTGATAAATGTATCTAGCCTAATCCTGCCCCGGTTGTTGATATTGCCATTCCAACACACTGCACCAAAGTAAAGGACACTGTTCACTATTACACTGACATATATTTTATTTGGCGCAGATTGAATGATCTTTTTTCATATAAAACCATAGTAAATTCAAACAGTCAATATTTAGCACTACACATTCCTGTTTATTTATAGGGATGGAACCATGGCTCTAGCAAGAACGTCCGGCCAAGTCCTAGCGAACCCTGACAACATGGCTGTTTTCTGGTCAGGACGCAAGCAATTGGAGCTCAAAAACACTACAGCTGTATGTTTACCTGAAAATCCACCAGCCCATGGCAGACAGAAAGAGAGAAAGGTGAATTACATCTTTGTCAGAACCCTTTTGGGGCTCCCCCAATGACTGTCCATGTCGGAATTGCAGTCCTTGGACAGATATGCCCAAACTAATGAAACAAGATCTGCTGGTGTCAAGAGTCGTTGATTTGTTCATAATCAATCCAACTGCTTATTTACAAATCAACTGATAATGTGTAAGGGCAGCAGTCAACAAGTGCTGATCCCATATCTTGTTCTCCGCGGGGCCGAAGTTCCCTTATGGCTGGTATACACGGTATGACTCTCTGTACCCTTCGACCACGCCTGCCATGGATCCACCAGGTAAAACCCCTGTATATAGCCGACTTGGACACCTGAAATAAAATAAGGCCCAAAAAAAATATCAACTATGACAGTGGCGCAGTGGTTTAAAGCTTTGGGCTCGGCTTCAGACTCTCAACTTCGAGAACGAAACCATGTGGTGCTGTGTCGAACCCTTTGGGGAAGTCTGTTCACCCATCATTGCTCCAATTCACTCAGCTGTGTAAACAAGTAACTGGATAGACGATGGTGGATATTTGTACACAAACCGTCGATTAATTAATTGCAGCTTGGCTGGATGCTTCCCACAGTCATGAGATGGTGTTTAATTAAGTAGGTCTGCCAGGGGGTAAATATAAAAATTTAAAGGACAATGCTAACAACATTGGGTCAAATACATTGACATTTTTTAAAAAAATACTCTTGGGGGATCCAAATACTTTTTTTCCTAAACATCAATTACAGATACTTAAAAAATATTTAAATTTTCAAATACAAATGTATTTGCCCCCCTGTTTGAGATTGGGTACCGCACTAATAAGAACTGTGTTACAGGTGACAAAAAAATGGAGGGAACTCAAACCATTATCATTGTAGAATACATGTTTTTTTTATAAAAACATTGGAACGTTTTTTAGTTCTGACAAGTGGACAACTGGGATGCTACTCGAAATGTTCTAAATGATCTAAATCAGTTACTTTAAAATTTAATTTTTGGGTATATTTCTATTATGAATAATGTGTGGGGTTTTTTATTGTATGAAATATCATTTTATTATATAAATGTTGTATCATGTTAGTTTTTTGGTGTTCTGGTTGCTCTAATGTTATTTTCATTGTCAATAAATTGTGAGCAACACATTTCCTGTTTATAATACATGAACATATACTTACATTTTTGTTGGCAGATACATTGAAAGTTGTCTAACCGGTTACATTTGGAAGCACTGTCTGCTCCAAACACAGAATATAAAATCCATGGCCATTTGTAATATATCATGGCACATCTGAAACAGAACCAGATGTTTAAATTAGTTTTTCACGAATAAGAAATATTCGTAGCACAATGTGGAACCTGACAGCTACTATTATGGTTACCTCGCCACTATTATGGTTACCACGACAACAAAGTTACATTGCAATTAAGATCACCGCAGAATATACATAAATATATCCACATATGTTATAGTTTAGAATATTTATTCTGTTAGTTGTGTTACTTTTACCCAGTTCAAATTTTTATATTTAATAGAGACATTCCACTGTACATATATTTCAGCTAAAAAACAACTATTATTCAGCATGAAGTCGATTTCATAAAGAACATGCGTGGTGATTTTCTTTCTTTATTTAGCCCTCCAGAATTATGCTTTCCCTTTAAATATACCACGCCTATTAAAAGAACAATCAATATTGATACCACATAGTTAGATAATTAATCTTTCCCCTATATGGCTATAGTTCTACTGGTGTGTTCTATTTATATCTATGATTGACACACATATGTTTCAAAGCCGCACAGGTCATGCTATATCAATAATACAAAAGCATGCCACAGTCGCTACTGTTAATATAATAATGTCCAGTATTTGAAAAACAACAATTAATCTGCATTTTTGTCACAGTTGTGGACAATTTGGAAATTGATTCCCGAAAACAGTTTTAAGCTAGGGCGAAGGACCGAGCCTGTCACTTTTGTGTGGGTTCAGGCTGACATAAATCGAAAGCCATGCCCATGACCCCATATGATATTTGTTTCAAATTGGGGAAAACCCCACGTTGTGTATAAAATCCGACATACACCACTGATTTGGAAATAATAAGCATGGCTGTGACTAAAAGAAACTCGCCGAATCCCGGGATGAATGCGAGGCCATCAAAATACCTGTCAGTGTTTCGAAGTTTCAGCGAGTTTCGACCCCTTGTCAATGTCGCCTCGGCTGTTACTCGCCTCTGCATTTCGGCTTCCGGCGGGTCTTCTTTACCAGGTTTACCAGCGGTTATTCATCTTGAAAATGTTGGCCCTTATCGTTGCAACCGAAATTCAGCTATTTCGAACGAAAATCATGTTCGCTTCCCTCACGCCGGGTACAAGCGGATGTAAACATCGCGACGCGCCACCTGGCGATTATTTTAACGGAATTTTAAATACAGATTTGCTCAATGAGCCAAACATTCGCTACGTCACACATCAGTCAAAATGGCGCGACTTACGAACTTTGATAGAAAAGGTGTTCAGATTTTTTTTACTAATAAACCACTGACTTGAAAAATGTGATTACCATTCAGAATAGTTCGTTTTTATTAACTCTTTCACGTGCATAGCATGTAACTTTTCCCTTTTGGTTCCCTTTAATGTGTGTACTGTTCGTTTGTAGGCGATAACTAAAAGTGGGTGCGATGCTGTGACTAGTATACGACTGCAGTACAAAGTTCAGACGGCACGCACGTGGAAGTATGTAGAACCGGAAACAGTCACTAAAACCAGCGTAGCCATCGACCATCTTAGCGATGGGCGTTACGAAGTGAGACTCGTCGTCATCAACAACGAGAACATCGAATCTACCAGCGCCAGCGAATACGTGAACATAACAAACCGTGAGTAGAAATGCTCACAATGCACACATGAATGCACTCACTAGAGCGTGCAATTAGCTAGAAATGGGATATGCCAAGCTGCTGTGCTTACGACGTTCCGTAAAGCCTTTCTATAAGCCAAATGCAGTGAGTATTGAATACCCAAACAATTGTATTGCTATATATTCTAATTGCATGAGTTAGCAGTATTATTAAAGCGTGTCATGATTAAAATTAATGTAGGTATGCCAACCATAAATTTGTTTATTTGAAGAATCATTATTATATCTACTATTATTAGTTTAGGGGGACGCTGCTAAATGTTCTTACAACGGATTCATGTAGCTTGATCAATGCATGAAGTTTTTATTAGGTTTTTTTTAATTGTTAAGTATACTTATATATGTCCACGGCGGATTGATAGATACCTCAG
>JAODUO010002009.1:35000-47500 GCA_025642075.2 Ridgeia piscesae | reverse complement strand
CATCAAAGAAGAACAGTTCGCTGATTATGTGATCAGGGAATTTTCACTGAAGAATCAAGTAGGATATGTAACATTGTAGGCCTACATTTCCGGACATGTTGTAAACATTCTCAGTGAATCTGATTACTTACGTTTGTGTAACATATGTAGGCAACATAGGATAGAACGAACGATACGGTGAAAGTTCTCTGACAAAAGAAACGTGGGATTCATTTGCAAAATTAACATTTCTTTAAAAAATATATATGTGTGTGTGTGTCCCATATATCAGCATTAGTTTTGTTGGGTTACTTCAATGGTATGCCTAATGGAATCCACAATAATTATTCTTAAACACAAATGGCAAGTCCTGGTTAAACCGCATTGTTATCTAGGCACCGACTATATTATTCGCTAAGTCTAACATTCTTGTCAAATGGCGTGACATTAAGTTATTGACCCCGTTATTTTCACGGCAATATACATCCTACATCAATCGCCATGAAATGTGTAAGTTTACCCACTGATCTAAGGTTCTTAGGTACACACTTCGGTCAAATTGTAGAGCGTGAAGAAGATGAGAAAGATTCGCCAGTTGCACTTCACGGCGTGGCCGGACAAGGGCACTCCGGACTACGCCTACCCGCTCCTGGCCTTCCACAGGAAGGTGCACAGCTTCGACTCGGAAAGACGCGGTCCGCTCCTCGTACACTGCAGGTGAACCACTCGACGATGTTGCACGTAGTTGACTTCATAATTTAGTCTTTATAATGTGTTACAATTATGATATATTCTGGAGAATATTACCTCAGTTGGGCTTATTGCAGGTAAGAATTGTCCAAATCCAAAAAAGTCATATAACATAATAACAAGAAGAAGTAGAAGAAGAGGAAGTTATAGAATACAGTGTTATAGTTCCACTATGAACCGATTTCATAGGCACAATAAAATACGGCTGTGTTTCTCTTCAGTGCGGGCATTGGACGGACAGGAACTTTCATCGCCATCGACATCCTCACGCAACAAGCAGCGGCCGAGGGCAAGGTCGATGTCTTCCAGTGCGTCAACTTGCTCCGATCACAGAGGATGGACATGGTCCAGACGCTGGTGAGATGACGTCATACGTATGTTTAATTCAAAGTATCAACGCTGTTGCGCAGTGGATAGAACATCGGACTCTCAGTCGAGAAAACCCGGGTTCGAATCCTTGGGCTGCCGAATCGCACCTTCGGAAAGTTCGTTCACTCTACGTTGCTCTAGTTCATGCAATTGTTCAAATGAGTCTTCGCGAATTAATTGCAGCGTGGCTGAATATTTCCAAGAGAAACCGATTGAAAATGTTTGCTATGGAGTAAAGTGTAACGTTACAATGTTTACCTAAATATAATATTGTTGTAACTATTGTTATAGCGTTACTATTCTTAGATATAATTTTTTGCAATAACGACTGTTTCACGTATTTCGCACCTTCCTTTGCAGGACCAGTACGTCTACGTGTTCCAGGCTTTGGTGGATTCGAGCGAAGACGCCGTCATACCGTGCTCCCAGCTGAAGCAGACGCTCGATGAACTGTGTGAAGGCAACAAACTCGACGCACAGTTGAAGGTACTGTCAGTGTACATACACACACGAACATGTGTGTGTGTGTGTGTGTGTGTGTGTGTGTGTGTGTGTGTGTGTGTGTGTGTGTGTGTGTGTGTGTGTGTGTGTGTGTGTGTGTGTGTGTGTGTGTGTGTGTGTGTGTGTATGTATGTGTGTATGTGTATGTGTGTGTGTGTGTCGTGTGAGTGTATGTATGTGGGGTCTGTGTCTGTGGGTCTGTGTGTGTGTGTGTGTGTGTGTGTGTGTGTGTGTGTGTGTGTGTGTGTGTGTGTGTGTGTGTGTGTGTGTATGTATGTATGTATGTGCGTGTCTGTGTCTGTGGTCTGTGTGTGTGTGTGTGTGTGTGTGTGTGTGTGTGTTTGTGTGTGTGTGTGTGTGTGTGTGTGTGTGTGTGTGTGTGTGTGTGTGTGTGTGTGTGTGTGTGTGTGTGTGTGTGTGAGTGTGTGTGTGTGTGTGTGCGTGTGTGTGCGTGTGTCTGTGTGTGGGTGGGTGCGTGCGTGTGTGTGTCTACGTGTGTGCGCGCGCATGTGTGCGTGTGACCATTCACTGCTATAATATTTCATTATCTTGGTCACTTGCCCCTTAAATCAATAATTACATTAATTACTCGATGAATTGATAAACTATTGCTAAACAAATAAATAATCATGATAGAACGCCTAGCACTAACTATTCGCTATTTATATTTTTCTGTTTTCTGTCCAATCCGTGCACTCTTGGTTCTCCAGCGTCTCAACGCACTGAAGACTCTGGCAAAGAACAAGAAATGCGCTGCTCTTGAGCCGGACAACGTCGACAAAAATCGCTTCATTGACATCATTCCGGGTCAGTTTCTTTTCCTTTCCATTACGATATATCTATTTATTAATGTAAAGCTACGTGACACTACGTCTTCTGTGTGGCTGGATAACTACATAACTAGTTATTTTGCACGTTTTAATGCATTAATTACTGTCCTGATATATCGCATCTAAATACAGAAGTTGTGTTTTTATTTTTCCTGTTAAAGCTAGCGGATATATGGAAGTGAAAAAGGAGCATGCGTGATCCTGGAATCCTATCCGCTCTTGATAGAATCCTGTAAAATAATACCCGTATTTAATTATAAATTAAATATATTTCAAATCAGAAGATAGCAAATTGATAGTCACAAGCTAAGTGCAACAGAAGTTCATATTTGCAAAACAAATCAGTGTGGGTTTTTTTCATTCTGATAATGACTTAAATAATAAACGCATGTACATCCTTACAGATGATCAGCACCGTCCGTATCTGATGACACCGTATAAAGATGGAAACAACTACATCAACGCTGTCACCGTGCACGTAAGTACAGCCCACGGAACACTGACAATAACAGAGTAGTTCAGATGTCAGTCTGACTGACACTAGGCGTACTTAGAAACCAGTCACTTGCAACTATGACAACAACTTCGTAACGAACACAATAGTTACCAATGAGAGCCGAACAACGCAATATTCAGTAAGTGATTATCAACTTACCGGAATACCGGTGTCTACATGAACAATTACAATAACTACCACAAACTGTGCAATGTGACTAACCTTTGCTAAACCAGCTATGTGATAAAATATGTCACCGTTATAAGTAGGTGTCTAACAACTACTATAAAGGTTACCTGTGACTTACACTGCGACTCAAACTAGAAAACAGTGTGTCTTATGACGGATAGAAACTCAAGATTATATTACTCGTTGACCAACACGTTTCGTGTGGTCCACATGAATCCTCCTGCGGATATAAAATACTTCCTAAACATTTACAAGCGATGCCGTAGTCGTCACCGCTTATATAGAATTAAGTCGGTCCACGTTCTTGGCAGGTCTGTTTTTAAAAATATGTTTGAATGTTCTCTTCTTTCAGGGCTACAAACAGCGCAGCGCCTACATCATCACCCAGTCGCCGATGACCACAACCGTCGTTGACCTGTGGCGACTGTTGAAAGACCACGAGTCTCGCACAGTTGTCATGCTCGATGACGTTGAAGACACGGATGGCGTAAGTAAAACATTTCAAGTCGACTAACAGCGCTGTGGTAATTTAGGTGATTACATCCCTATTTCATGTTGATTTCGTTGATAGGGTACATTTGTGTCTACTTTGTTTCTGTTGCATGTGTTCATCAGTACGCCGTCTATTGGCCAACCAAGAAAGAGCCAAAGTGTCAGTATGGACCGTTCGAAGTGGAACTAACGGAAACTAATTTTAGTGAGAATCCCAACGTGACATTCCGAGATTTCAAGATGACAAAAGCGAGCAAGGTAAGTCGTCATGTTGGTACTTGATAAACGATACGCTTGGTTCGTGGTTAGCACAGGACACTGCATATATGTAGATGTAAAACATAACGTGGGAGATAACGTCGTAAGATATAAATGCTGCCATGAAAGTCATTGCGTTGTGAGAAACAATCGGTGTCAAATGACAGTTTTAGAGCAGTAATTGACTGACCTAACACAACAAATACAGGCTATATATATACATATATATATATATATATATATATATATATATATATATATATATATATATATATATATACATCTCAGAGAGGAATTTAATTGAATGGAACACAGTTGGTTGTTTCAGTGATATACCAATGTGAATGTTCACAAACAATTGATTAGAAAGCCGTGGACATACATTTTAAAACGTTCTGTTATTGATAATCCTAACTATTCTACATTTTCTCAATCCCCTGTCCTGACGTTTTACTCTGGGGAGTAATCTTGTTTAATCTAGTCTTGTTGATCTTGACGTTTTCTCTCTCAGTCTGACGACGCCGGTGTCACCGTGAGACAGTTCCACCTGAAGAAGAACACGTGGAAGAAACACGAGTCGGTGCCAAGCAACAAGACGGTGCTTCTTGATCTATTGGACTTGGTCGAGAAATGGCAGCAGCAGAGTGGAAACGGACCAATTACCATGCACTGCACGTAAGTAGTGTGTGTTTGTGTGTGTGTGTGTGTGTGTGTGTGTGTGTGTGTGTGTGTGTGTGTGTGTGTGTGTGTGTGTGTGTCCGTGTGTGCGTGCGTGCGTGCGTTTGTGTGCGTGTGTACGCGTGTTTACGCGTGAATATGAATATGAATATGAGAATGTGTGTGCGCGCGCGTGTGTGTATATGTGCATGGGCGCGTATGTACGTGTGCGTCCATGCATCCGTATATAATAATATAATGTTAAATAAAATATCGATAAAAGTACACAAACTTTAAACTAAGCCACGAGAACAGTCAGAAGAAATGTGTCTTTAGGCGTGCCTTCAAGGTGGCTAAACAGGCAGACGTCTTAATGTTATTAGGTAGAGCGTTCCATAAGGTCGCTGCTGCGACCACAAATGAGTTGTCTCACACTTTCCCCTAACCTGCCTCCAGGGATGGAGCGAGTCGCTGCGGCGTGCTGGTCGCCGCCAGTTACATTCTCGAGCACCTGAAGATAGAGCAGGAGGTGGACGTCTTCCACGCCGTTCAACACGTCCGCACAACCCGACCTCAACTCGTCACTGACCTGGTCAGTGGTCCACTCGTGTGGACAGTGACGTAGTTATCACTGACTCACGCCAACTAATTGTTGAGACAGAATTTTTTAATTAATATGACTATTATAATTGGGATGTTAAAAGTATTTAACACAATTCTGATACGATAGATGTTAGATATGCTGATTTAGAAAATATGTATCGCCCAGTATAACCGGAAGAATTGTATGTTTCTTTATTCCGAAAGTCACAATATGTTAAGGGATCTTATTTTAGGGTCCGTGTGAGATTGATGTAAATCGATTATTAATAACGTACATCGATTGTCCATATCGTAAAGCTGTTGTTTGTGAAACGGCGAACAGTGATCAGTTGAAGATGCTTGTATGTGTTTATATGATTTGCATTTGTTATGTTTATGTTACAGGAACAGTACCGATTCCTCTACCAGGTGGCGGTGGCCTATATGTCTCAGTTTGACACGTACGCCAACTTCCAGTAGAAATCATGTACCACGTGACACCACATGACATGTTCTATTGGATGTAATTAACATAGGACATAAGATATATTACTACACATTTGATACTATTGGCTGTGATTGATACAGCCCGTGCTACATTGTATTGTTTATTGTGTTCTACACAGTACAGGCAAATACAGGCATTGTCAAGCAGTAACTGCTTCCGAAATAAACACGAAACAAGGAATTAATGTTGATATTAATTGATATTTTCAAACTGTTATAAAGATGCAACGTTTTATCTAATGATCATATTACATACACATTATGTATTGCATTATATATGCATATTATATTATATAATGCAAAACAAATATGTATATATATACACATTTTATATATAGTGTATATATATATGTATATATATTGCATTATAATATATATATATATATATATATATATATATATATATATATTACTTTATGTATGTGATGTAGCAGTTATGACGTACGAATATTCAATATATGGCGTTGCTGATAAACAAATTGTCTTCTTTGCTGTACATTCTCCTTTTTCATTACGTTGTTCATTAGGTGCTTGTGTGAATTATATATGTAATGTTCTCGTTTTTATGAAAATATTCACATTTATTATTGCAACTTGCACTATTTAGTGACATGTTCAAAACTATTCACAATTACACATTATTGCTAACTAATATTGATGATTAACCGTGGTGCTGAGTAGAACATGCTACGCGTTATACCGACTGATTGTTTATCTTTGATATATTAATTTATTATATGTGTATACGTTATCTTAGGTCGTTGTAATATAATTTACTTATATGTGTAGTGTAATAGTGCTTCATATCACTTTTCTACTGTTGCCATCTTTTACAGATTATAATCGCATGAACTCACGTTGTTTTGTATTCCAGATCTGTATTTAATGTTCACTTGTACATGCAGGTGTGTTCATGTTTATTGGTTGTGATGCTATGAAATTCCATGTAGTGGTATTTGTGATTTGAGCAGCATATGTAATATGCGTGACTTACATACTGATAGTGAAAAGTAGTAAAACGAAGAACCCATTAACACATTGCGTGATACGCACGGTGGATACGTTTATAACGATATATATATATATATATATATATATATATATATAATTCCTCTAGGCAATGCATTGGTTATTGGACTGCATTTGCATCTAATGTGTGTTTTCATGAGTATAGTGTCAACATGATCAGTGAGCACTGCAATTGATACAGTGATGTATTCAAAATATTCAGTCTTAAGATGAATGACACATTAATTTTGTTACTGTCTAGCTTCAAACAACCTTGTTATGATTATGCTATTCCGGAAGTTATATAATTATGTATATCTAAAAATGTGAATGTGTCCAAGTATACGGTAGAATCACTGGCGAAACACTGGGTATGGTTGTTAATTGCAATTACACACTAATCTGAATAGTTTCTTGAAATAGTGTCTGTAGCCACATAATAGCTATAGGCAAATGCGAAATGTTGCATGTATAGGGAATACAACGACTTTCAATTCTTACCTGATTAGCCACAATATTAGGTTTCACAACGTTACATTTGTCTATCTCAATGTTAACAACAATAATTATCAACATTTATTATGGTAAACAATATTGATCTGACAAGCATTCCGTTTGTCAAAACAATAATTCATCAAGTAAAAAAGTAGCCGATCATTTAATAATGTAACGCGGTGTCTATGTATTAATTCTTGCAAAATCTCAAAAATGTCGAAAGTATTAAAGAGGAAAAGACGAAATTGATCACACCAGTCGCATGTATTGTCTGGGTGTTATTGTAGCCAACTGATATGTTATGAATATTAATTAGTACACTGTACATGAATTAGTATCGGAAAAACAAACGGACAATTAACAGATATATATCCGTCGTTGTGCATTCCTTACAAAGTGTTCACCTAACGCTTATCTAACATTTATGGAAACGAATGTCTGCATTTGTACTCTGTCAGCTAACGGAGAGGTGTAGTTTGTAAATAAAAATTCGAAGGATTTGGTATCGTCATATGACATTTTTGATTCGCTGTTAACTTTAGTGCGAATATATTATATATATATATTATATATATATATATATATATATATATATATATATATATATATATATATATATATATGTGTGTGTGTATGTGTGTATATGTGTGTACATATGTGTGAGTGTGTGTATCTTTAAGGTGTGTAGCCCGTCGTATTGCGTTTAGAAAGCCAGTTGTATTTGTAAGTTTATGCTGAAATTGATCGTATGCTTATGGTGGCATTATGGTCATAAAATAGTAATACAAATACAGCTGTGCTATTAAAATATGTCGTGCGTCGTTCATTCCTTCTGCTGTTGTTAAATGATAAATTGGAATATACATGACTTCCCCATTAGAAATATATATGCATTCTTAGTTGAAGCGATAAGGGCATACGTAATAATAATTAGTTGTATTATTAGACGAAATGTCATTGCATAAAACTAACAATTATGTGTTAAAACAAGACAAAAACATGGTCTATTTTTCGGTATGTATAATAAACTTTGGTTGGTCAGGCAACAACTACTCTTTAGAATCAATGTAAGAAGTAAGTGATATGTCCTATCCGTAAAGCACGTCACGTTATTTATTAACGTTCATAACACTTGCATTTACATCAAAAACTGCAACTTTTTCTACAAAACTCGTAGATTTTACTACTTGTAGTGTATCACCCACATTGGCGGGGTTCTGTTTTCCTTCTAGCGTTGACTACGTACGTCATAATGCTGTCAATCATAGCAATTTTTGCAGCAAAATTACTAATCACGAATGTTCCAGTTTCCTGTCAAAACATGTCTAGATCAATATTTTATTCGTCCGGTCTAATAATAAAATGACGGCATGTCTCCATCGTGTAGCCCATGTCCCCATCGTGTAGCCCAATTATGATTTACTAAGCCGTCACTTTATTATAAGTGGACTGTCTTAGCAGTCAGTCCTTTGTAAGTGGCCGACAGAGATGTAGTGCTGCGCTCAAACGGATTGTATCTCGTCTACAATGTTAGTTGGTTTATTGTCTGCGGTGTGGCGCCACTGCTAAACCATTAGTGTCGATTGTGATTGTCCACGATCTGATGTATTGTGCCACTGTTTCTTTTACTACAAGCCGGTAGTAATCTGTATTTTTAATAAGTGTGCAAATATAAATTGAATTACCAATGCATCACGATGGACCTTGGGATGCATCAATATTTCGGAAAGCCCTTCCTGCGAAAAGCATTGTGGGTACTGAGTCTGGCAAGAACTGGCAAGAATTGTCTGTATCACAAACTGGCTATATAACAAGATGAAAATCTGACCAAACCTTCACGGCACATAACACAACTGTGTGAATCCGTCATCAGTGGGCGCCGCAACTGTCTATTTATGCCATGCTATTTGACATAACATAATATTCTCGTTGAAATAAATTTGTGAAGTCACGCGACTGCCGCCAGTTCTGGATAGCCTAGCGCCTTCGGCCTTGGCCTTGGCCTTGGGTAAAGACTAAAGTGTACTGTTTTATTGATCTGCAACTGTCGTATATCTAAGATGGTAAGTATTGTTATATACGATTAACTGAATGTGTAGAACCTCATTGTAGGCAAACATAATTTTATAAAATATTTAACATAAGGCTTTTCATGTTGTAGCATTTTACAAACAGGGAAATGTCTACCAGGTCAAAAATCCGTGTCATTTAAATATTATCGATGCCACGATGTCGATGGGTTGTTTATAGTCAACGACCCGCCAGTCGAACACGCTCGCGAGTCGAACCCTTTTAAAGCCATATCGCTTGTAATTACCTCCATATGTAACATGGAATTCGCAAAACAGGTACATTTGGCATCTGCACAAACAATCTGATTGACAAAGATGTAAAATGGGGTTTGTGAACGTACATTTTCAAAATAAACAACTCATTGCCCCCCCCCCCCCGTTGCGCAATGGTTCTTGTGCTGTGTGGAGTGTGGCGTGTTTAAAAACAACATCTACAAATAAATCAAAAGAGCGGAATATACATAGATAATATGGGTTGGATTCTTAATATGCCGAAGGCTTCCTTGTCCACTTGCCATCTGGAGTTCATTCTCGGATGTCAATATTGTTAAATTTGAGTAAATCTTGTAATTATTATCACCACCGCGTTACCATATCGACTAGCGGACAGGTGAAATAAAATAAGTGTTACATATTTTGAATATGTAGCACAAATGTTTCTTCGCGTATTGGGAAAATCGGCATGCTTATATTCATGTATTCGCACAGATAAGACGCACGGTTTTTGACAGTGACGTCTGTTTTGCGATTTAGTATTCGATATTTTATCTGTGTAGGTATTTCACGCAAAGCAGCTATTGTAACCTTTTGCTTTATGATAATCTATATATATATATATATATATATATATATATATATATATATATATATATATATATATATATATATATATATATATCTGCTGTATCGTAGCACACAAACCTTATAGAAGAATTTGTAAATATTTCAGATATGCCTATGTCACGTGTGTTCTATCACATCTTTACATACTACTATCACCAAGAAACACGGTAAAATTCGAAGGAGAAGTAAAATATTCAAAACCAGATGTATCAGAGGTGGAGGACAACATTCCAGATGATCTTCGTAGCAGTGGGTGCTCCAATTCAGAGTCAATGTCCATAAAGGTAACTAAGGTAGGTGACTATTATAAAAAATACAGTACTCTGTCTATATGTGTGTTTGAGAACCACTCTCTCCAATAACTGTGCATAGATGAGGTTTTAAGAGGGTTATAACTTTAAATTATTTTAGGCATAACTGTCGGTTTGGCTACAGAACAATTACGTTACACTTACTGCTCTTCATAAACACCTATTTAATGATGTTATGCAATTAATCACGGCTGGATACTAATTATTAATGCAGTGGATCCTACCTTTTATATTACAGTTACTTACACTTACAAAGCTATTATATACATTTTAGCTATAAATTTACAATTGCGTTATGTTAATGTATGTAGTTGCATGCATGTTTCAGGGTGAAATGTCTCATGTCAAATTACGGACAAGAGTGTTTTAACTACAGTATGCAGAGTTATGTGAATGGCATAAATCCTAATATTACTTCACCTGTACTTTGCAGGTGGCAAGAAATTTGTGTAAATATCCCTGAGATATTTAACTACACTCACATGTTTAAATATTTAATGAAGCGAAAAATTATTATGTATGTGTGCAGTTACCAAATATATGGATGTATTGTCGAGTCATATGCTATAACATTATTCTAGCATATAAAATGTATTTACAAAACAACCCACTGTCAAACATATCACACTATTATTTCACTGAAAGTTTCAATTATTTCCATGAATATATGATCACCAGTGTTTATACGTTTTGATACCACATGCATGTCTATGACTATTATGCGTTTACTATGCTATTAGAATGCATTCAAAATGGAATGTATTCGTGTTTTGGCCTCTGGACGCCTAGTTTATAAAGTTACATGGACCCACTTGCTGAAACTCAGTACACTTTGCAATTATATTATAACAGCTACATTAAAAGATACAGCCATATGCAGATATTTATATAAAACAATTCCGAACTAAACATGCCATCTATCAACGGGTCGACCAACGTCATATGTCTTTTCCATACTGATTATATTTCATCAGTTTTGCAGGAGCTATAATTCTTCTTCTCTGCCGATACATGACTTGACTTTGTATTTGAGCGTGTGGCTGTCCTTTCCCAGTACAACTGTACGGGTGTTTCGGTAAAATAAATAGTCCCATGTTTTATTTAACACCAACTTGTATATCTCCTACGATTTAACTAGTACGTTTCACGGTCTACGCCTTCTGAACTCTACAATTAGAAACACACTATTTCGTTATCTTGATTTGTTTCAAACACCCATAAAAACAGTCAACATAATAGAAAACACAACGTAATTCCAAGAAAAGGGGACAGTGAATTACAATATTCACAAACTTACGGAATCGGAGTAACATGTGTGTGTGTTAGCACAGATACAAAATATTATACAAGTCTCAACACGCCTATTATTCGCATAAAGCCTAAAATTGTATTGCTCTTAAGTGATAATAATACATATTTTATGTTATATGCAAATCATCAGCAGCAGTTAGGTCACACGGTTTTTGTCCCAACTTAACTCTGGCTGCGTCGATGCGATATTTTGATTCCGCCTGTCTGTTTAAGTTCTTCATGCAGACAACTGTTCTAACATGCTATTTACAAACCCATGACCTCATAGATGTAACAGGAAATAATACGTCATACTGATACAAATTTTCCCAGCCAGTACGCAACGAAAACCTGTTTGGGCGTTTGATTTGCCAAGGGCTATGCTTTAGCAAAAAAGGCTTTGCCCTTGAGCTTGACTTTGCGTTCTCTACCCTTAGCCTAGGTTTAGGTTCGGGCGTCGCTGAGCCTTTTTTACTGTGACCCGCATTATTATCGACATGACATATCATTTTATTAAGCAAAGTAAATACACATATATAATTATAGCAATAGGTATCAATCACATAAACACACACTTACCCAAATTGGCTTGAATGTTACCATCATTCATTTTGTCAGAATTGGCGTTAGTCGCGTGACTTCACAAGTTGATTTCAACGAGAATATGTATGTCAAGTAGTGGGGCATAAAAAGTAATAATTTATATAAGTTGCGACGCTCTTTGATGACGGACTCACACACTTGAATTATTTTGATTGAAATTGTTATAAGATTATCATCCTCTTATATAGTCAGTTTGCGATACAGCCAGATCTTGCGAGACATCCACAAAACTCAAGCCTTTTAACACGGGATAATTGCAGCACAACAC
>JAODUO010002009.1:7500-32500 GCA_025642075.2 Ridgeia piscesae | reverse complement strand
TTGGTGTATGGACGAAATAAACATTCGCCTAGTCATTGCCGCGTGGCTTAACACTTTCCAGATACATATTTGTAACGGCCACATAGATGTGTTTCAGCGCGATAATAAAGTATAACTTATCTGTAAGATCACAGTCTTGACGGTGTTTACGATGTAGTGGGGGGTTTTTGTTACCCGATCTGCAACTTGGCGAGATCCGTTTCACGGCATGTTTATCTGTTCGCCGTCGTACGCTGATAAGGCGGCGTGCTTTGTCAGTGGTTCTTGTCTGACAACAGACCTCCGCCAGGCCCAGCTTGTGAAAGGACGCACCGTTCCGGTAGTAGACGTGCATTGTACTTTTATAATGTAATGTCGACGGTGTGACCCCGTGTGCCGAGTGTATCTTCAGTGCTAAGGCTGGAACATCATACTACTTCGTAACATTATTGCGATACAGAGGTCACGATGCGATATGTATCGCGATACAGACTATATGGGCTAGAATTGTAAAAACAACACTAATACATGGACATGTATCAGTAGTACAAGTGCACTGTTTCAAAACGCATTGATTCAAACTCGCTGATGATTTTTCAAGCCGAAATGTTACCATACTGCCGACTCGTAGTACACATTTTACTTAGTTTATAATTAGATCATTTACACGTATACGTTTATACCTCGATATGTTATCGACACAGATAGCGGTGCTGATCGCTTGTTGCTTCAGAAAGATACCGCGAAAACGGTTTTGCCTATCAGTATCGTGTATGGCAACTTATCGCAATACGGACATTGTGTATAGCTTGACCCTTTCGCATGTATCTCACCGCAAGTGTCATTTGCTTGTAATTTAATTTAGTTGGCTGAAGATAGGTCTGGATTACATTGCCCAGTATCCAGTTCTAACGGAGGCGTCACGTGGTTTTTACATCATAACGTGAGAGACAATATCGACTTATTTGGGAAGTATCGAGCAACGCTGCAATCAGTGCGCCAAGATTATTCCTTCATATGTATTCACTTTATGTCACCTTACTCTGTGACCAGATCCTACTTTCTACAGCTGTGTGAACTGAGGCAAAAACACGAAAATGCGGAATTTTGAAATGTCAGAAACCTGATTCGAACCCGAAATATCTCGACTGATAGTTGACTGTTCTACAAACTGTAACAACAGCTGGGTGGAAATGTTAAGCCACATGCATCATACTTTCGTCCAGTGTGACTTTCTTGAACATTTAGCCAATCGATCGGAGTTAAATCATCATTTCCTGCCGCACGAAACCTGGACACTTTGATTAACTCCAAACAGCCCCAGTCGATTGTGTTGTTTACACAGGGCTTGTTGCTTGCGGCCGGACGGTGAAAGAATGACGGCTTATCTTGAAGGAATGTTGGCCTAGTTTTTTTTTATCTAATAGCCTAAAGAAATATAAATAAAACAACTTATGTATACAGCTATGTGGCATAAAATACCTCACATTAAATATGAAGAGTACGAATCGTCATTTGACCGATATAGAGACTTGTGTTCTATCATACACTAATGTGTAAAAAAATTAGTTCATGAGAATTGGGTGATTGTCGAAAAGTGTGGCAGATGCACAGTTGCTTACTATTCTTCACAGTGAATGCCATTGATGTGGGTAAACTACCGCATAGACACACAGTAGCTGTCGTATTGTATTCACAACGCCGTGGGTTCCAACCTCTTCGTCGGACGGCCTATTTATGTTGTGCAGTCAGGCGTATCGTCTATCGCTGTGCGTAGTTTGGCGTCTGCCTTCTTCCTGGTCTAATTAGCTCGTTTCATCAGAGTTGGGAATATAACAATATTTATTTGGGTCGCAGACGCAGGACGTGTTACATTGTAACTAATTACGAATTATACATGTTCACGCCAATGTCTGTGTGGTACAATGGCTAATGAGCTGTGTTGACTTCACGCAATCTCATATACGCCTGTGATCTATTTGCCATTCTATCTCACCTATCTAATCAGGTAAATATTTTTGTGTAATATTTGTAACATTTCGGAATGCTTCCATGAAGTGTCAATATTGAAGCCGTAAATATCGCGGTGATCTGACAAATTTCGCGGCCTGCGGCTCGTTTTCTGAATAATTGAATCGGAAGATAATCCAAACCAGAAAATATACATGGAAAATATATACCTAAATTCTGAAGAAAAAACGTATTATAATATACCATTGTCACCAGAATGTTTAGTTTTGAAATAAGAGTTATAATTAGCCATCATCATAAGCCAGGGGTCGTCGCGCTGCGATACGGTAGCCCTGGCTGGTCGTCTCTAAAACCCATGGGAGTGCCCTATAAAATTGTAGCAGTTCACTTCGCCAGTCGCCCCTACGTCAGCCGTGGGAACTGTGCAAATATTCGCCCCATTTTGAAGACTGATACACGACTGGTGGGAATCCCAATAAAATTGTAACGACCCTTTAGCATCCTATACGTTGCATCACAATTGGCCACAGAGAAGAGCTGGAACTAACGTAATCTGCCACAGCGACCCCTGGCGTGCGAGGATGGTATTAACCCTTGGTGTTTATGAAACAGGATACACAATTCATCAGGGATATCTGTGCCTCTGTGATATTGGTCACAAATATTTTTTACTGGTTTGTATAGAATGTTTAGATAACTTTCTAGTCCGTTCGCTATTCAAATCGCGCTAAGATAACACTTTACAAATTCTACCGTAATGATTTTTTCAATAGAAACTACTGCAGTAATTAGCACAACATACTCAATCTAGTGGTACTATTTTATTGTTACTAATTGCTTTTTTAATTTGGTTGTGAATATCCTGCTAATAATTGGTTGAACCATGGTACCGGGTCAAATAACCTCTCTGTGGTATCAGACGAGGAAAACACGGACACGTAGCGTCACTTCCTGCTGTCATGTGGCGACTCAACCGCAACAGTAGGGCCTACAAGTCAGATTCGGCACAGAGATATCAGTGACTAACGCGCTATTCTCGATCTGGACCGGGTCGCGAGTATGATTAAATAGGACATGTCAAATGGTGGAGGGGTGTAGCGGCGTTCTGTCACACGGTCCAAATGTTTACCATTTTTTGCCTACGATGAACTTCGATGATGACATAATTCACACATACCGGTGATATCATGACACGGATCATACTGCTGGTGTTGCTGGTTGCCTTCGCGTCGGAACGAGTCAGTTCAGGTGAGTTGCTTTATGTATAGTTACCGAACGCATTGCAAACGTCGTGGTAGTCATTGAAGCGTGTCGGACCGAGCCCTGTTCTCTCTATACCGTGCGTTGTACGGTATGTATTGCCAAGTAGACCTGTTGTGTGAATTGGAGCACGGCGCATCGCTTCACACACCACAGTCTTCGCCTCGAACTGGGCATGAGAGTGGTACTGTTGTCATAAATCTGCAATGTTAACCTGTGAGACTCCGAATACTCACTGTTTTTTTTTCGACTAACACTATCCAATTAAATGGATCCAAAGGGGGAGCCAAAGAGCGTCACGCCCCCTCCCGCCATTCCCGGAAAATTAGGAATGTACGAAACTGAGGAACAATAACTGGCTGCCTGATTCATCAAGTGACAAAGTGTTGAGGATATAAGGTTGCGTGTGTGAGACTTACCTTCCAGTCTTAACATTTGGCAAATAAATGTGTCATCATACAAATAGGCTCGGGTTAAGTTCGCGAAAGAGAAAGAATCCTCCGCGTCTTTCGTAGGCCATAAGCACCAAGTTGGCTGCAGCCCAAGAGGTGACACGGCAACGGAAATGTCATTCTCAAAGCGCGTGATGGTTAGTGGCTGTATTAAATCAACACAAGGATGTAATACACTATTATCCCTGTTAGTACAATAAGGTCAAATTGCAATTTGTCTAGTCGATTTTTCCCTGGGTAGTTAGAACTTCATATCGTGAATTTAGTTTCAGCATTAGTTTTATTTATCTTCTGTATTAACCTATTTATACATATATACATATTAACATTAATACATGGTTATTATAGTATAAGGTCATTATACGAGATACATATTTTATGTTCTTATTTCCAGTATTGTTCATACTGTTGTTTAATAAAATTGCATTAGGTCATTGTTGTTGGCTGTATATGGGTATACGTGCTATAACACGCCGCGAACAATTATACTTGGATCTGATGTGTATTTCAAATAAAATAAAATAAATTATAAATGTTAATAAATAGCAACATTACACGTTGTGAAGTTACTGGTTGAATGCCAATATCTCATCATCCATTTTAAACGAATATGTAAAATGAATGTGGATGCGTGCGTGCGTGCGTGCGTGCGTACGTGCGTGCGTGCGCAAGCGAGCGAGTGTGAGTGAGTGTTGTGTAGGTTCATGTCTCTGTGCGTATGAATGTGTGTGTGTGTGTGTGTGTGTGTGTGTGTGCGTGCGTGCGTGCGCAAGCGAGCGAGTGTGAGTGAGTGAGTGAGTGAGTGAGTGAGTGAGTGAGTGAGTGAGTGAGTGAGTGAGTGAGTGAGTGAGTGTGAATGAGTGTTATGTAGTTTCATGTCTTTGTACGTATGAGTGTGTGTGCGTGCCTGCGTGCATGCGTGCGCGAGCGAGTGTGAGTGACTGAATGTGAATGAGTGTTGTATAGGTTCATATATTTATACGTACGAGTGAGTGTGTGTGTGTGTGTGTGTTTTGCGTGCGTGCGTGCGTGCGCGCGCGCGAGCGGGTGAGTGAGTGAGTGGGTGAGTGAGTGAGTGAGTGAGTGAGTGAGTGAGTGAGTGTGAATGAGTGTTATGTAGTTTCATGTCTTTGTACGTATGAGTGTGTGTGTGTGAGTGCGTGCGTGCGTGCGTGCGTGCGTGCGTGCGTGCGTGCGTGCGTGCGTGCATGCGTGCGAAATGATTATATGTATGAATGGGTATTAGTGTTACTGGATGTGAACAATAGTGCAATCGAAAATAACTGTTACGGCTTTGGAAATAATTCAGCAAGGTAAACATCTAATGACTAACCGATGTGTTTATTTGTGTGCGTGCATGTATGCGTGCGTGTGTGTGTGTGTGTGTGAGAAAATATCCGTCCGTATATATATATATATATATATATATAGAGAGAGAGAGAGAGAGAGAGAGAGAGAGAGTCAGAGAGAGAGAGAATTTCTACTTTTGTTTGTCTAATCCGATTATTCATTCATACACATGTGAGCGAATGTAATGAGTATGCTGTACACGACGTTGTACCTTTCAAACAACAAGATACATTTCTCGAGGGTCACTGGTCGCTTGTGTGTGACGTTGCGAAGTAGAGATAAAAACCGTCACGCAATACATCGAACAATGTCTTTTCATGAGCTGACTCAGTTCAAGATAACATACGACAGAACGCGATAGTGTAAGGTTGGGGGGGGCTGACAAACAGTGTCCACTTGTTGCAAGATGTATACTGTTTGGTAGAATGTACCAATGAGGTACAGTTGGCGGTTGGTGACGGTGAAGTATCTCCTCCCAAGTTCCAAAGTCCACTCGCCTCTGTCCATGTTCATTCGCCTCCCCTGACCATTGGAGTGGTATCTACCATTAGAATAATACTTAATATATTCGCTGCTGCGTTACAAGACACTTGACACCTTTTAATTGACTGTCAATTAAATGTGTGTGTAACAGTGCATTCATGTAGATTGTGGTGGATATATGAACAAAATATTCGTGTATTTATTTCAGCGTGGTTTAATACTTCCCAGGCATCTATTATGAGCGGCCTCAAAGATTGAATTCCGCTCGATGATAAAACATCATTACGATAACTGTCTCGACGGTGTTTACGATATATTTATCTTATCACCTGATCAGCAACTACGAAGGATATGGTCCGTTTCACCGTCACACGCTGACAAAGCTGCAGGCTTTATTTACGATTCGTGCTTGATATAATACCTCCAGTAGACCAAGATTGTGTACAGGACGTATGTAGTATGTAGTGTTCTTGTGTTGACTGACTCTGTGATCTCGTGTACCGAATGTGTAATTAATGGTTGAATTATAGCTGCCAGGTGTCTTCCACGTGCAAACTCGACGACTGAGCAGATGTACCGAAGGTGTTTCAATAGAGTAAGATTTAATTGAGGACCATAGATCTGTTTTCAAGGAGTTAGGTAATTGTTCATTTATGTCACAACACATGTCATTTGCTAGTAGATTATTCGGCGGCGGGAGATAAGACTACCTCAGCATGTCTTACCGCTATAGGAAGATAACGTTCTCATATATCGCGGCATTCAGTCCTTTGCATACTTCAATGTGTGTTGCACTTGATCACGTGACAGGCCACCTCGACTGCTCCGTGGAGCGTCCAGAGACGCTGTAGTCACGGCACCGACGCTGTTCCTTCGTGTTATAGTCACCTCAGTCTGTAGCCAGGTACTTACAGGGTGAAATGTAACAAACTACCCGTTTTTCGACACGACAGCAACCTGATTCGAACCTTGGATATATCGATTGAGGGTCCGCTGTTCTAGCCACTACACAGCAGCTTTCGGCAATCCCAAGAGGAGATACCAGGGTTTGATAAGCGACCACACCGGCACGTTGAGATAATTTTGCACAGTGGAACAAAATTAAACTCGTAACCCAGAGGTCGGTATTACATCGTTTTCCTGCTGCTCAAAACCTGAGCAGTGCAGTTCTTTGAGAGAGTTGCTGACCCGACCGTCTCGTACTTCGTTGTATGTTAGCTTACGTTCTACCATACCGCTTTGTACCATTGGTTGATTGTAGAAACGTGTGACAGGTAGATATTTGCTTAAACTGAGTGCTCGTGTTGTGTGGAAACTAACACGTACAGTCACAGTCGGCTACTGTATTCAGTAGCCGACGTGATTATATAGAATGTCATAACGCCGTGGGGTCCAGCCGCTTTGTCGGAAGACGTATTCTTGTTGTCCAGTCAGGCGTGTCGTCTACCGTTTGGCGACAGTTTTGTGGGCCTCAGGCTACTTCCTGGTGTTACTCACTCGTTTTTTCTTCAGAATGTGGGCCTAAAACAACCCAGCATTTAACTCATATGGTCTACGGCAGAGAACGGGGATAGGTCAACATGTAACTATTGTAATGGAATAGATCAATATTTAGGACCACCCGCTCTGTGTACAGGGTTAGATAAGTATTTAACTCACTCGCTATGTCAGAGTATGCGTATAGATCAGTATTTAAAGTCCATGATATGTTGATTGTCCGAGGACAATTCCGTATTACAATGTTCAGGTTGTATCAATTTATAATTGACTGAAGCATACTTCTAGTTTGCAGATAAAGAGTATCTGAAACTGTAACTAATTACGGATTAAAACTAATGCGGCCAATTTCAGTATAAGTTATACGTTCAACTGCTGTTGAACGTTTCTGACGTCTTCACATAATCTGACATACGCATGATATCCATTATGACGGTCTCTCTCGTCTGGCGTCAATATAAAGCTAAACAGTAGTGTCGTTATCAACAACACCACGCCACCGGCGGAGTCGCAGACAATAGTAGTAGCTTTATTTCTGACAACACCAATATGCAAGTCTTCCAGCGACAACTACATTCCCCAATAATTGTGGTAGCTTCTTTGACAATGCGAGACAGGCTACCATTGTCTTTCGAGTTCAGGCTACCAAACCATACAATATAATTGGCGATCAGAACACTCTCTATAGACTATTTCTCAGATTTACAAAATATTTCAAATTCCATAGCAGGTAGAGACCCTGTTATGAGACAGGGTCTCAGGGTCGATGTTGTGAGTAAATGACATCTTAATGTCAAAAGAGACAAGATATTTATAACTGGACTCAACGTCTACAGGTCCATCACTACTCTTGTCAGGGGGAAAACACCAGAGACTTTCCTGTTGTCAATCACAAGTTCCTTTAGTTTGCCAACGCTAAGGTGTAGACATCTGTTACTGCACACTTTCTCCATGACTGGTTGAATGTATGTATACTACCAGCGTGAATATTTCAAATTGAAACAAAACTGGCAAATAAACGAACAAAAGGGTGGGATACACGTGGATAAAAAGGTAGCACTTTCTGTAAGCCAAATGCTTCGTTGTCAAGTTGCCACCTAAATGTACAATAGTTAACTGGTAACCTTCTTTAATGTTGTTATATAAATCGTGTTACGCGTTAACGGAGTTGATTATCGATGGGCTAAATTAGTTGAGGATGACCTGAATATAACGTCAATCGTGCATTACACATATGTTCCCTTTCTTTGATGTAGGACACCCTTGTCGATTCGACAGCTCGTCGACTAGTCGAGGATCGTGTATTTTCCCCTGTCGGTGTACCAAGGGCTGCGACCAGGACACTGGTCAGTGTCTGGACGGCGGACAATGCAAAGATGATCATCCGAGTAGCTACAAATGGAGTGAACCAGCCTGCCAGATAGGTGGGTGCCAACCACATTAAATGTGTGGTGACAGACTGTCTATGCAATAGTAGTAATCCGTAAAGAATTGGTCGTATACTGCATATTATATACAAGGCTTGACGGGAATATTGTACGCGTTTACCGTAAGTATCGTTGCGTTCATTCGTGCATCCATTGCAAACGTAAGTTAATAAATAATAATAATAATAATGTATTATATAACACCCCATTCAAATAATTGTTCTCGGGCACTTTACAATGGTTATTCCCATTCAATGAAAATAATAAAAACAACGCTAATATAATACTACTTTGTTAAAATATGCAATAATTCCTGCTAATAAAAACCAAATAATAAAATACCGACATAAACGAGCACACAACAATACAGTGTATTGAAATAATAGAAATATATCAAAAATTAATAAATTAATTAATTAAATACATGAATAGCTGACTAATTAACTATTATCGTTCAATGTCAAAATCATCTGTAAAACCATGTGTCTTGAATGCAACCTTAAGCTGATCAACACTCGAACATTGGCGCACTCTAAGGGGTAGTTGGTTCCATGCCCTTGGAGCTGCAAAGAAGAAGCTGATCAGAAGAGCGTAGGTTGTGCATATACGGTTTTGTTTTAATCAATTGGGTCATAATGCTATTATTTTGAATATATTGACTTATTTCTACACATGTTAGGTTTCTCTCATTTGCACGAAATGTACATGTTTACATTGCAAAAACAAAACAAGATATTCCACAAAGGGAGGCTGCAAAGCTTCAACAACCATTGCCCAAACATAAGTATATAATATTTATGAGTTATGTATATAATGAACACGGAGCCACATATTTGAAATAACTTTTCAAACTTTGACATCGTCGGCCCTGGACGCCGCCATTATGCTCAAGCTGCATTTGGTTTGAGTCGCTCCTATCCAAATCAATAATTGTTCGAATTATTTTTCCGATTTACTCCTTGTATTGTGCCGCATTATATATATAGTAGGCGTTACATAGGTGAACACATCATTTGTAGGCGTGTTCGAAACAAACAAAAGGCTACACAGATGTACAATGATTTGTAGTCACTGAAAGAATTTCAAACGTCCTACTACTCGGTTCTCATTAATATTCTTGATGTAACGACCCGCAAATGTGTATGCACTCTGTCAGCGAAACGGTTGTTATTTGCTACCAAATTGAAAACATAACGTTACGCGTATGTACAGTCACTTCGAGTGACTTTTCATGCAGCTTCGGCAAACTAAATACCTCGGTGTAGCAGTTTGAAATGTATCCGCATAGGAATGGGTTAGGTTCTCCAACAAGATATCACCTCAGGGGTATACACCATTCTGCATACCGCAACCTGCTGTTTAAAATGTGCTTTCTTTAATTATAGATCGTTGTAATATCAAACCAAACACAGCTTGAGCGTAATGGTGGCCAAACTACCGTGGCACCGTGCGCAACAAATCATGATAACATATCCTTGTAAATGGGGTATCCTTGTGTTTGGGAAAATGGTTGTTCAAGCGCTTCAGCTCCACCCCTTCAAAGATGCTGTACGATATATTGTTTCACTTATATGCCCACGGTCAATGAGACTTTGTATCGTACGTTTGACCAGTGTAAGGTACGCTATCTAATGTTAAGTAGTCGATTAACAACGAATAATCTGATTTAATTGCATACTACTGTTGATAACGTGCACTTTTATATAATGTTACAAACTGAAATCGTTATGTTTCAGGAAACGTCGCTTACCACAAGACCGCGAGTCAGAGAACGGCTAAGTGGAACGAAAGGTATCCGGCCAGCAAAGCCGTTGACGGGTCTGTCGAGCGGTCGTATCAGCACTGCGCGGTTCCTAACGGAGTGGGAGATACCAATGCCTGGTGGAAGGTGGACTTGGGAGAAAACTACAACATATCGCGTGTTATCATTTATAACGGCAACAAGGGTGAGTTATGGAATTTATCATCAACGAGAACTTTACGTGTTATCACAAATGTTAAGCCAATTTTCATTCTGAGCCATTTGATTATCCAATGGCACAAATTATTCACAGTATTATAAAGGTAATGGTGATTAGTTTTATGTTTTTCCATGGAGAGGGTTGTCTAAATAACACGGTCTGATTATCTCTAGCCAGAAATGGCAACATAGTACAATTACTCAATTTATTATTGGTAATTGAAACCCTTTTATTTATGTAATGTAAGTCATACTTTGGGTGGCAATGTCGCTTCCAGTCCCACAAGTTTCCGACAGGTGACATGTATATTTATACAGTTTAAATCGGGTTACATTGATTGGCGATGTCACTTCCAGTGTCACAAATGATCGACACATGACATTTGTGTTTGTAGAATGTCAGGCGGGTTACTTTGGCTGGCGATGTCGCTTCCAGTGTCACAAATGCCCAACATGTGACGCTATCACAGGCAAATGTCCATCAACCTGCGAAGACAACCGATGGGGCGTCGGGTGTATGATGAGTAAGTAGTGTGTTAGTTCACACATGTTATGCAACGAAAAAATATGTTGTTATACATAAGAACAAGAACAAGATGTTTTAAGTTTTGACCTCAAAATAAGTACATGAATTCAATAATCATCAGGTGAAACATAAATAAAACGTTATACATCAGCAATTTTAAACGGTGAAATGTGGGTCAGTGACTCCTGTTAAGACTGAAAAGTCGCTATAACAGGAGCCACTGGTAGTAATTATACATTAGTTAACCTCTCAATATCCGTATGTATTGTAATTTTTACTTGAATAGTAATTTTTTTCTTCAATACGATTTGTTTTCTCTTAATAGTTTATTCTATCTCTGATGCATGTGTACATGCTTCTGTGTAGTATAAGTAAGTAGAAATAATTAAGTAACAACATAAAATACATAGAACATTTCATTGCATCTATCCATATATGTGCATATTAAAATTCTAATGACTTTGTGTATTAAACTGACATATGTAACAATCAGATATTGTACATACGTTTTGATATTTTTGTAAGTGATACATTTTAAAGTAATACGCAAACCGACGTAAAGTGTGAGTAAATATTTTTTTCCAAAACTAATTCTGGAGTATTATTTATAATATGAGGCAAATTGTATTTAAGGCACTTTTGTGCAAATTCATGTCTTCTCATAGATGTGTGTATATTTGTAGCTTTGCGGGTATCATGACTGTGTATATTATAATTGGGGATAATATCCCAATTTAATAAGTAAACTGGCACATTATCATGGCTATATTTATAGAAATGTTTTGTTCTTGCAGTTTTAATTGATCATCTATTTTTTTAAATTTGAAGAGTTTTAAAAAAGTGGTTCAGTGTGTGAATTGTACCTGTTCAATGTTATTATTCGAACTGCCTTTTTGAATTCTCAATATTCGACTACCTTTGTATCCCCAAACCGTAATACAATAATTAATATGTGATAGGATTAGAGAATTGTATAGCAGTGTTTTTATGTCTAACGGCAGTACATGCTTTAGTTTGTTTAAAACGCCTGTAGTTTTGGAACATTTATTTGCGATTTTATTTACTTTTTTCCATGTAAGATTGGCGTCCAGAGTTAATCCTAGAAAATGTTATTCATCCACCTGTTCGATATTTATGTTATCGATTTTAAGAGTAAGAGTTTGAATCTCTTTTCTAGGTACATGAAAAATCATATATTTTGATTTTTCTTTTCTTAAGGACAATTTATTTATATTTAGCCATTCTATAACTTTCCCTAGTTCATATTTTATTAAGGCTTCTACGCTCTTGTTTTTATTGTGTGTGCTATCAGTAAATCGGTTTAATGTACTGGAGAGTGTTATATCATCTGCATACATAATGAAGTTAACTATATTACTGACTTGTGGGAAATCATTAATATAAATAGTAAACAATAAAGGTCCTAAAATTGATCCTTGTAGAACATATATTTTAGTGGAAGTGTTTCTGATTGCATTTCCTCAATTTCAACATAATGTCGTCGATTGCTTAAATAACTTTCAAATAAAAGTAGAGTCGAACCATCCAGTCCATAAAACCTTAATTAATGTAAAAACTTGTTATGGTCAATGGTATCAAAGGCCTTTGATAAGTCAAGAAATATATTAATTGGCACCTGCTTTTTGTCCATGTGATTTATAATTATATCTACTAATTCAAGCGCAGCATATTCAGTGCAGTGTTTTGGTCTAAAATCATACTGGTTATCGACAAATAATTTAGCTTCATTAAAATATGAAGATAACTGGGTAAAGATAATTTCATCTAGTACCTATGATATCGTTGGTAATAGAGTCTGTAATTTTTAAATAATGTGGGATCACCCTTTTTAAAAATTGGAGTTACTTTGGCAATTTGTAGTTTACCTGGAAAAATTCCCATATTTAGCACTTGATTTATTACCAGAGTCAATGATTTTATGATTGCAGGTTAAATTATAAAAAAATATACCATCGAATCCACAACTATGTTTTGTGGGTACATTATGTATTATTATCTTTACTGTCTCTTCATCTACATTGTTTGTTTTAAAAGTTGAGTGTATTTGTCTATTTAGACTATAACTAAAATATTTGGTTCCTTCATACCTGATATCATTTACAATAGCTTGAGCTATATTTGTGAAATAGTTATTAAATGTATCAGCAATTTTGTTTGTTTGTCTAACATTTGATTGCCATTGTCTTCAAAATGAACTGGGAAACTATGTTTAGTGTAATTTTTTGACAGACATTCATTTATTGTTTTCCAGGTATTTCGTATATCATTCTTAAAAAGTGACAAACGAGCCGGCTTAGCCGGCCGAATGTCTTTCATTTTATATTGTGTTATAGGTTTTTATATTAATTTTAATAGTTTCATAATTATTTGAATTATTTGGTATTTTCTAAAATTGATTTATGAAGTCTACAAAATAAATTATCTATCAGGGTTCCAGTTGTTGTAGTAAACCTAGTTGGTAGGTTTATTTGAGGATACAGACTATGCGATGTTACCGTGTCAAAGGAGCTACTAAAAATGTCATTTTCATTTAGTTTAATTAAGTTATTATTAAAGTCCCCGGTAATAATGATATCATGATTACAGATATCCATACCTATGGTTGAACAGGGAACAGCTCGATATAGTTGGCTAGATAACGTTGTTAAGACGACATTGAGAGAGGGACATGTTGCTTGTTGTGGGACAGTGGATAGTCCATGCGATGGGACAGTTACCTGTAGTGGGAGACGATGGTGGGAGAGTATACATTTACTTGTGGTTAGACAGTTACCTTTGGTTGGACAGCTACCTTTGGTGGGGCAGTTACTTTTGGTGGGACAGTTGCCTATGGTGAGGAGGGGATGGTTAACTATAGTAGTCAGGGTACAGTCACTTCTAGTGGGACAGAGACCAGTTAACTATGGTATTCCAGTTAGCTGAAGTAGAATTCTAACGGGAGAAGGGTCAGTTAGAAGTAGTGGTACGACAGTGGCGCAGTGGCTAGAACTTCATATTTTTGACAAAAAGAGAACCTGGTTCGTATCGTGTGCCGCGGTGATGAACATTGGCCATTTCGTTCACTCCACATTGCTCCAGTTCAATCAGCTATATGAGTGGGTATCTGGCGATAGACAATGATGGGTTGTGTGTCTTTGCGCATTAATTGCAGCGTCACTGGATGTTTGTTTTTCAGAGAAGTCGCGATGGTGTTCGATTGAACAGGTTTGCCCGGGAGTAAGGAGTAAAGGGTTTGGATCAGTCGTGATGACTGGATACTGCGATATATAAGAACACACATTTACCTTTTTGCTTTTTACTTTTACATGTGATGTTTTGTTAGAAGGACAGATACATGTCACGGACTTAAGCAGAAATTCCACTGGAATGACATGGAACAGTTACCTGTGCTAGGACACTTACCTTACTCGGACACTCAACTGTAGTGGGACATATGCCAACTATTTTAGTGGGATATGAGACAGCATTCCTGTGGTGTGGCAGGTATCTTTGAACATATTTATATGGGAAACCTTCCTGTAGTGAGTCAGATGACATTTAGTTATATCCGGATAGGTACACCCACCTTGTGATAATGACTACATTGTGCAAGGTTAAGCAGTGATCATTACAGGACACAAATGTTGATGATATATGTACGGAAATCTTGTTTATTTTTTATACCACACCTTTCCGATATTGTTATACTTTGGTAAATGGTGGAATAATAGAATGTCAACTGTTCTAGAATCTTATAAGCAACCGGGATAACATCATTATACCAAGTTCTTCACATACGCGCGCACATGCTCACACACAGACACACATAGACATACATACATCTCCACACACACGCCAGCGCGCCACGTATGTACATTCACTCACACACATAAACAAACACACACAGTTGCTAGATAAACCAAGGGAGAAGAGAAGATAATCTGTTTGAGATTATGGTGATGATGCATTACTACATTTGGAAAAATATCTATTAAGTCAATTTTAAAGACGTTGGGCGGAAGACCGGGAAAATATGTGGATTTGGCCTTGTGAGTTACTAGTTGTTTTTATTTATATTTTTCCTCAAACCTTACAAAAACGAATTTGTAGCCATAGTAATTACATCAGCCAATCTTTGTTCCTTCATAATTATAGATTTAACAGGATTGGCTTATCGACAGTCCAACCTATCTATATAGAGATTGTAGAAATATAGAACAATTCAAAGAAATGTGTCGCAGACAACAGACAAAGGGGAAGTTGCAGTTACACCTGTTGTTTGTTCAACTGTATGAAAACGACCGCGGATTAAATTGCTGGGACATCAACAGTAAAATATAATATAATGACAATGGCCTATTATATATATACTGAACCTTGTGATATGTTTATTCCAGGCAGCGGCTGTTACTACGATGACGAGAAGGGACATCATTACATGGGCCGGACCAGTGGCGGATACACAAGTGGGTGGCGCACATGTATAGATTGGGCAGACCAGACTGTAAAATCCGACTCCATGTTCCCTGAAGGCAGTCGGTTAGCGGCGGGACACTACTGTCGCAACCCGGACACATACAACGGCGGGCTGTGGTGCTACTGTAACGACAATCCGAACTGGGTGTCTTGCAACGTTAACCATTGTTGTACGTATTCCAAGAATTGGCACTGACAATGAATATATATATATATATATATATATATATATATCCATAAAACATATAAGAAATGTTATTATTGATAATAATAATTGCTGTTGCTATTATTGAAATAATGCAATTGTCAAAGAGACGGTGAACTGTATGCATACAAAGGCATAAACTGAGCTGTAGTAACTTTGAGTTAATTTAATGAACAGTTATTTACCCTTACCCGATCTTTTAGTATTAACACCATAGGGCATTCATTACTCCCTCGCACTTCCCTATACCGCTCGGGAACATAAGGCGCAATGTATAGAACAGCCCAGAAATTCAAAAATAACCATTTAAAGAAAGAACGGCTAGTTCTTAAACAAACGATAATGTTTAGGTGATATGAGCCCATCAGAGGTAATACAATTAACAACTTCCAACAACAATTCTATTGTTAACGTCAGCGGTTTACCTAAAAATAATTGACACGTAGCTATAGAAAGTCTATGCACTACGCCATTTTAGAAACATAATGAGGTAGCGTAGTCGACTTGGTCGGCATGAACTGTGCATATTGTCTTTAACTTTCCGACCTAACCATGAAAATGACCACCAACAGCGTTCAAACTTCTCCTCACATATCTTACATACATATACATAAACTACGATAAAAATCACTTGCATTCCTCATTCAAATTTCACAACAAAAGAAGCGCGCATACACGTTTCACTTTTAATTAATTCATCAAATGTCACCTATGTATAATATATATATATATATATATATATATATATATATATATATATATATATTATTATATATTTTATTTATTTATTTATTTTTTTTGTATGTATATACATGTAACCTATACCATATAGACAGATATGCTGTACTGCACTCAACATTCTGAAGAGGAATATTGACCGCAGCAATGCATTTGATACACATTTACACAGACAGCCAATATGTTATTGCATAGAGGACTTTGGTGATGAAATGCATACGTGCTCTTCTACAAACATTTAACATTGACCCTCGTTGTAAAGAACACCTGCTGATACCTGGTCGAGCGGTTCCATGTGTCCTATGTCATTTATATCCATTGGTTCGTAACAAAGTGCAAGTGAAAGGACATGATGCGTTTGCCCTGTATATGCGGATGTTGTTGAAAACAGACCGTATTGCGAGAGTTCATTATTGCTATGATGACGTCTTTCATGTGGAACTTGTTATTCAGCCTGTGACAGTCGTCGGTTTGGTGTCAACTGTGAGAAAGAGTGTCATTGCAACGACGAGAACGACAACTGTCAGAATAATTCACCAAAAGGTGGATGTAACTCCGGCTGTGCTCCACACTTCACGGGACGAACTTGTCAAGGTATAATAGAATAGTATGTTTCTACCAACATAACTTGCGTTGTAAATATACGTCAACATTTTACCGCTCAAGTAACGCTTGATAAGTTTATTACGAATATGTTCAATAATATGAAAATGATCAACGGACTGTCATAGCTAAAATCACATCATGTTGACAAAGCACACTGACCAAAACTGTGCGTGCGCGGATGGATATGTTATGTATGCATATAATTATATTTTGTACATATATATATATATATATATATATATATATATATATATATATATATTATATATATATTTATATATATATATATATTATATATATATATATATATATATGCATACATACATAAATTATATATATATATATATATATATATATTTTATAATAATATATATATATATATATATATGAAATGATTTCAGATATATATATATATATATATATATATGTATAAAATATATATATATATATATATATATATTACACAGCACATGACCAAAACTGTGCGTGCGTGCGGCATGGAATATTGTTATGT
Organism: Ridgeia piscesae; assembly: GCA_025642075.2. Lineage (NCBI taxonomy): Eukaryota > Metazoa > Annelida > Polychaeta > Sabellida > Siboglinidae > Ridgeia > Ridgeia piscesae. The sequence continues at coordinate 15,056 of JAODUO010002009.1, read as the reverse complement.
AATTTAGTTTTATGTATGTATGTATATATATAAATATATATATATATATATATATATAAAATTTTATATATGCATATAATTGTATGTATGTATGTATGTATGATATATATATATATATAGTATTATTATAATATATATATATATATATATCCATATAGCTACTATTATGTATCCATATATATATATATATAGTAGTATTACTATGTAATAGTTATGTTGTAGCATTCCTATAATATATATATATATATATATATATATATATATATATATATATATATAACAAGATTTAACAAGAGTGCCACCTGCAGATTCAACTGTAGATGGCAGGTGGACTAGGAAGCCCTTTGGCTTATCGAGAGTCCAACCTATCTAGCTAAGCATACCCCGGCCGTCTTAGGTATATGTCGATTACATTTTTAAATATATTAACACTACTAGCACCTACACAATCAGCTGATAATCTCATCCATTCGTTTACTGTTCTTTTTTTGTGAAAATTACATTTTTCTAATATCCAGTCTACACTGCTTCTTTGCTAATGTATCTCCACGTCCTCTAGATCTTCTCTCTTCCTTCACCGTGAAAAAAATATTTCTGTCAATATTTTCATACCCATTCAATATTTTAAACACCTCAATCTGATCTCCTCTCAATCTTCTGGTTTCTAGTGTTGTTAAACCACATTCTTTTTAGACGCATTTCATAACTAATATTCCTGAGTGTTGATATCGTTTTGTTTGCTCCCCTTTGTACTCTTTCTAGCATATCAATATCCTTCTTGCGATTTGGCCTTTTGGCCGATTTGGCTTTTTTATCTAAGTAGATTATATCTACCCCGGGTACTCGTGATACCCCATCTACCCACTTTGTGACATCTTCTAAAAACAACATATTTGTTAAGCATGACCTCGCTTTAAAAAACCCATGTTGAGATGGGTTTATCGATATATGTTTAACAAGACAATCCACCAGGTGATCTTTAATTAGTCTTTCTAATAGTTTGCAAATCACCGATGTTAAACTCACTGGTCTATAGTTCTCTGACTTGTTTCTCGAACCTTTTTTAAATAATGGTATAATGTTTGCTTCTTTCCATTCTAACGAAACTATTCCCTCCTCTAATGACAAATTGAACACTGTTGCAAGCGGTATGCTGATTTGTTCTACAATTTCCAATAGTAATTTGGGAGGAATCCCATCCATTCCAGGTGATTTATTATCCTTCATATCTCTTATTTTAATAGCTACCATTTTTGGGGTTACAATTAGTTGTCCTAAATAGTCAAACTCTCCCCTTTCGAACTTAGTCTCTGGTACTGGTAATATATTAACATCTTCCCTGGTAAACACCGAACTAAAGTACTAATTTAGGTTTTCTGCCATTAAGAATCCCTCTGTTATTATGTTTCCATCACTACCTTCTAGAGGACCGACCTTATCCTGAAATTTCTGTTTACTTCGAACATACGCATAAAAACTCTTGCTGTCATGTTTTATATTAACCCATTAGGCCCTAGGATTTTATTAAAACATGCCCTCTTGTTTCCAGGATTTATGGCATTTTTGGAGCGATTTTACTTCTATATGTTAAAAAATCTGTAGAACAAAATGTATTCAATATTGATAATTACAAGTTGTGTTTATTTTGAAGAGTACTAATTTCTCCACATGCCTATACACATATAAATATGATTTAGTGATAAAATGTTGACACTTGACCACAATTTGAAAAGAAAATAATAAATGTGTTAAAAATATTTAAAGTTATTCTACTTAGCGACTGACATTAGAAATTGAACCTCTGCTACTACCCTATTCAACCCAGTGAATAAAATGCAGCGTGTGTTAGCTTTACAACAGTGAAAACGTTAAACACATTCTGATGGTTATTTTTCAAGTTACACTATATTTTCATAATTTTGTCAGGCAAAATATTTTCAAAATGGCCGACATTGTGTTATAGAGGCATGTATTGAAATATCTCTGTAATAAAGCCATTGAATCAATCAAATTAGTTGCAACAGTGTTTATTGACAAACAAAACATTGTGTCTGTTCATTGTTGTATTGTATAATTTATATTTGTGTTGTTTTGAGTTGTTTGAAATGGCATACACTGTAGTGTATACGTGTTTTGTGTGAAATACTGGTCGAAGAAAACAGAATTCTTCTTTGCTTCTTCTTTTCTTCTTCCTGTAATAAAAAAGTCAAAATAAATAAACATGAAATGAGAGAAATGTAATTATAAACAATTATGAAATATGAACAATATGACAACATAATAAAACACAACAGCTGGTGGCTGAGGTTAGAAGTAACATCAACAGAACAGAAGTGCAACACATCCAGACAAAAACTGCCAGGTACACATATACTCGAACTGCCACTGACGCTGACAGCTGTCAGAATTTGACAAAAGTTGACATTATCAACAAATTCCTTCTCTGAGCTCCGAACTATGTCCAACACCTTCTCGTCCCTGGTTGGTTCTAACACATGTTGAGAAAGGAAACTATCTTGTACTAAATTTTAAAAACTCTTGATCCTCTCTCCCAGTAGTTTGTAGAGTTGTCCACTGCACATGCCCATGGGTAAAATCCCCCATAATAATACAGTTCCGTTTACACACTTCTTTTATAACGCTATGTACTTTTTTATTATCGTCTATGCTTATGTTTGGACTCCGATAAACTAACCCAACAGTTAATGTTGAGTTTCCTGTATCTATATTACACCAGACAGCTTTTTCACATTCTGCTTCTTTTTCTAATTTTATTTCATAAGCTTGGATGGATTCTTTAATATATATAAAATAACTCCGCCTCCCCTTCTTCCTAATCTATCTTTCCTAAACATTACATATCCTGTCATTCCTAATTTGGCATCTGATATATCGGGGGTGGCCCAAGATTCAGTTATACCTATTATGTGAGGGTCACTATTTTCTACCATAATGTTTAGTTCATTTCTTATGTTTACTATGCTCCTTGCATTTAAACAAACACATTTATAACAAAATTCCGTAGGCCTTTCCAGGCTGTTCTTTGCTGATTTCTTTTTGCTGTCTATATCTATGCCTCTAGTATTTGGCTTCTCTGTGCATCCCCCCTGCGAAACTAGTTTAAATAGTTGCAACCTGTTCCACTGTCCAGAGATCGAAGCAGGTTCTCGGAGAACACTGCTGCACCCTTTCGCTTAGATGGAGGCCATCTTTCATATACATGTCTTTTTTCCCAACAATGTATCCCCACAAATCTACAAATCCAACTCCTTCTTCTTCACACATCTGTTCTACTAGTGAATTAATTACTATCCGTCTTGCAGTTTCTATATGTTGCTCCCCTTCCCCTCATCACTGGCAAGATTCCCGAGATAATAATCTGTTCAACTCTTGTCTTCTTCAGTGTCTCCACCAACTCTCTGTATGGTCTGTACAATCCTAGTTGTTCCATCCCTGTCTGCATTTTTCGTCCCTACATGTACTAGTGTAGATCCTCCCTGCCCCAATACGTTATCTACCCGTTCAGTCACATGCTCTATCCTAGCCCCCGGAAGACAAACAACAACGTCTTCTCCTTTGCTTAATGTCCTCTGTCTTTCGCAAAATGGAGTCTCCAATAAATACCCTTTCTGTTCTCAATGCCCCCTTGATCACTGCTTCAGAGTAGCTCCTCTGTTTTGCATCTCCCAGGTTGCCGACGTTTCCCCCTTCCGCTATCTCTGTTGTTCATTTCTTTCCTGCCTCTTTTCTTCCTGCCATCGTCCTTGTTATTGACTTCCGTTTGGTCACATCTACTCTCACTTCCTTTCTTCCATTCATCTTTCCTCCTGTCACCTCTACTTCTCTCGTTTCCTGTCCCCTTGTCCCTCCATCCTTCTCTACTGTCACTTTCTCCATCCCCTTCACAATATCCGTTAGCCTAGCTAACTCTGCTGTCAGACAATCTACTTCCCAACACCCTAAACATTGGAACGTAAACCCTTACTCCGTTGTCTCTGACCAAGACTTTCCGCACCCCGATACGGCAAAATCCACCAAGCTGTGGCAGTGGTTACACACCAAGTGTCTCCTTACCTTCACTTGCCGCTTGCAAAGTGCCATATCACGATTGATTAAAATCAACTTAGTTTATAGCAACTTTGTCTTTAGAAAGACTGTTTGTTTATTGTGTACAGCAATTGCAGCACACTTTATGTTCTAAACAACACAACTTACTACCTGTGCCACCATGAACAATAAGTTTAGTCTGTACTGGTACCATTCCCTAGCGGAAACGTTGGACACTACCTATATAAACAAACTAGGGTTTCCTACTCAAACGCTTGCTTATTTGTTATAACAATGGCACCTAATCAAAGAATTATCTTATGTATGTAGCTGTTATGCTTATTACTTTATATGTTATATATTATATAAATTAATCAGATATGCTAAATTTTGTTTACAACCTTGTTGAAAGCTAGATTACCCTATTTTTACAAAAACTTGTATATTTTTAATAGCAATGATACCTATTCAAAGTATTTTCTTACATATGTAGTTGTTACTCTGTTATACTCTTTATCCCCTGTATACTATATCAAATAAACATATTTGCTCAATTCTGTTTACACTTTGTCGAAGGCCAGACCGCCCTAATCTGTTCAAAAATACAACAGCTCGACACAACTGAGACCCACGAGAAGATCAGAAATATTGATAACAACTGGTGGAAAGCGAAAACCAAATTGATCCACGGCTTTGATGATCAACGCGAGATGCAACATTTCTTCCCGGAAACAAAAGCTATATGTGGGCCAAGTTCAAACTCCACATTCCTCTCCAGTCGCTATACAGGACAAGATAACACTGCTATCCACCAGCGATGGAGGCAGCACTTTCAGCAGCTTCCGAACCGAGAATATGTGGCGACAAAATACGCTATCCTATCCCTTCCGCAATACACAGAAAGAGCATTTCTACATATCTTGTCTACAGTGAACGAGGTCCAACGTGCTACACTACAAATGAAAAACAATAAAGCTTTCGGCCCTGCGTAAAATTCTCAAGTTTGGTGGTACGAATCTCGCAAACTGCATGAACTCATATGCAAGATCTAGCAGATTAAGCAAAGGAAATGCTAACATAATTACTACAACACCATCTACAAAAGGAGAAGGTCATACATCAGCATGTGACAAATACATGATATCTGAAGGCCCTGGAGATATTCCACCAACGTTACCTAGGGAATGTGTGCATGTGCGCGTGCGCGTGTGTATGTGCGTGTGTGTGTGCTTGTGCGTGTGTGTGCGTATGTGTGTGTGTTTGTGTGTATGTGTGTCTGTGTGTGCGTGTGTCTGTATATATTTAAATATTCATATACAGTGTATGACAATACCTTTACATAGATATATTTATAACATGCGCAATCGTTGTTTTGTCTTTCCTGTTACAGAATGCGAGGACGGTTATTTCGGAGTGTTCTGTGACGGCACATGTCACTGTAGCTCTGGTAGCTGTGATAAAACCACCGGACACTGTCCTAGTGGATGTTCTTCTGGCTGGTCGGGTGACAACTGTCAAAACGGTAGGTGTCATGTTAGTCCTGTTACATTAGTCTTTATTGCTAATATAAAGAAACTTCAAAAAGGACATGTTGTGAGACATACATTCATGGTTATGTCCAAATCAAGCTCAAATGTAGCATGCCACAAAAAAGGTTACGCCGGTTATATTCCACTGAGCATTCGTATTTGACATAACGTGTTTCTTTTAAAGAGAAACTGTTTTGACACGTAGTATTGATCATTGTTTATGTATTCGTATATTTTGAAATAAATGTATGAGTTATTTTGTTTGAATCCACATTCTAGCATGATATTTGGCGTAACAGTGTAAAGTTTGGCTGTTTTTCAAAATAAAAATAATGAATATATAGCGGTTTACTGCCAGCTGTTACAGAACTATTACAAATAAATATTTATTACTAGTAGCGCATATGCGAGGAAGCTTGGTACCGGAGATAAAGTAAAAATTGCCAATTAGTAATTGTAATAAATTTGGGAGAAAGTGTAACTTGTGGAACTGTATTATAATGCTTTACATGGACACGATAATTTACCTTGACAAAATATATGTTTAGAAGCAGAATAGCATAGTAATGGGATTCTCAAGACCAGACTCTAATTATTATTGTTTACAGTAGTCATACGACGTATGCATAATTCCAGAGGACCAACGGTCCAGTTCATTCACCCTGAGCGTTGGCAACAGTTCCGACGTGAATGACCACACACAGTGTGCAAGTCACAACGGCGCCGTGGCTGCTGGAGCGACAGTCAACGAGTCGTGTACAGCGACAGGTCGATATCTCTCCATCAGAATCAACGGCGAAGCTGATAATCACCTGACAACCCTGTGTGAAATCGTTGTCATTGGTCATAAATATATATGTATGTACCCGTTATTTCTTTCATTTTGGTGAGCTCACTTATGACAAATATAAAACATACCGTGTCCACGTCAACTGTTACACCCTCTATAAATAACGATCTGACAACCCTGTGTGAAGTCGTTGTGATTGGTCATAAATATATATGTACGTACCCGTTATTTCGTTCAGTTTGGTGAACTCACATACGACAGATAAAAAAATATGCCTACTCTGTCCATGTCAACAAACACTCTGTGAAATTAAATGTGTCTCGTTTGGCTGCTGAAATACTCGTCTTTTCGGTCCGTCCGACTACACAATTGTGTTAGGATTGTTTTGCGTAGTGTGCCCCGTTTGCTTCTTGCTGAAATATGATTTGAACGAATACAAAACATCAACGAATTTCGTTCGACGAATTACATCGAACACGCATAAACATTTGATATCCTGTAGCTCAATAATGTATTTATAGGACCTACAACAATGCTTTACTCTTTACTTTCTGGAAGACATATTCAATCGAACACCATCTTCTCTACGATGGATTCAGCCAAGCTGCATTTACAGCGCAATCAATATGTGCACACACATGTGCACCATTATCTATAGCCAGGTAACAACTGAGCTAACCATAGACCTATAAGGAGATAACTGACCGTCACCTGGTCGAAAGAACAATAACAATATTTGAACCCAGAAACTCGTAATTGAGTTTACGACATTCTAAACTTTACACCACTATGCATCGCCGTGGTTTATGCTGGCACATAACTTCAAGCCAATTAAGTCACTATGTTACGCCGGCTGCTCACTGTTCATTCGAAATACTCGAACACTGTTGGTATCGGAAAGGAGTCTTTTCTTAGAGTCTTTGGCAGCTCCATTCCTCACTTGCTCTTAAGCAGACCCAACAGTTTGTAGGGGGTCTGCAAACTTAGCAATGCTAGCTCCTGGTCCTTGGTGTTATCAGCGGAGAAGACCTACATAATCAAGGGAGATTATCGCAGGTTTACTTTCAATATGCATTGATGCCATTGCACATATTGTCTGACCCGCTGAGATGCTCGTTAAAAGGTGTATTTAGTGAATGTGGCAACATAAGAATGCATTATTATTTTAAAGGAGGAATATGTCACTCTAG
>JAODUO010002009.1:0-5000 GCA_025642075.2 Ridgeia piscesae | reverse complement strand
GCAGGGCGCTGGCGAACAACGGATGGAAGCTCGGATCACCGGACTCACGTTCAACATAGAATTATTCACTGCGAGTGGAACCTTATCGTGAACTCAACGGAGAACGCGAGGGAGGCGCGGCTACAGGGGCGTCAGTTCAAAACCAGATGCATAGGTTAGTATACCACGTCGTTCGCCTTATATTGCTTACCCAAACAGCAGGTCTATCTCACAAAGGCGCTGCGGATTTGTGTTACTGTGATTTCGTAATTTTGCCACTACGGGTGTGGTGCATATGTTATCCGGTATGGTGCGCCACAGTTATGCAAGACGTGTTATCGTTCGTTGCTTTACCATTGAGTGATCAAGTCGTAGCTATGCAAAAAACAATTCCGCTGCCGAAGCATATAACATTGCGTGGGTTGACTAAAAAGGGTAGCAGTTACACATGAGGGTTCTCCCGAGAACGCAGGTGAGGACACTAAATCAGACAATAGTGGCAAGTCCCTTACAAAAATACCATTCAAATAACGTTGATACCATTGAGTGGTACTTGAATAGTCCTAAGGGGCAGTATGGCTAAGGGTATTTAAATGGTATCTGAATAGTTTTTGAATGCTATTTTAAATAATATTTTGGGTTCTTGTACCGTTCAGTGGTATTGAATGGTATTTTAAATTACCCGAAGAGTCCTGCTGAAATATCATTGAATGGTCCAATGGTACTGAATGATACTGAGTGGTATTCAATGGTAATCAGTGGTATACCATTGGCCCTTTTTTACGGGGTAGTGCACCGAGATCACGAAGTCCGATGAAGTTTCGACAATCAGTATTTTCTGAAATAAATCAGTATACATTTCTGAGCACGTTGTTCCATTTGAAATGTTATAGGCCTGATATAAATAATAATGAATGCTGTGCAGTACAATGTCCGAGATAATAGTTTGGTGTGTATGATTTCTGATATAATTATTTATCTTGGCATACGACTTGTATAAGAATTCGGATTTGATGAGTAAAAACATTGGTATTGGGTGAACGTATGTGTGGGTGTGTGTGTGTGTGTGTGTGTGTGTGTGTGTGTGTGTGTGTGTGTGTGTGTGCGTGTGTGTGTCGGCGCGTGTGCGTGTGTGCGTGTGTGCGCATGTGTACAAAACCAGACTAGTTACTTATTTGCTACGTTAAAAAAGGCATTCTTTATCATCATTGATGGCGTATTGATGCCATCAATGATTATAAAAGTCGTGTAATGTTAGAACGTCTTTTCCTACAGCTCCTTCCCCTGTGGTCATACAGAGTGTGGCACCGACGATTCCAGGACCGACGTCAGAGGGAAGCATCGTCGTCAATTGGCAGGTTGGCTATATAATATAGCTTCACATATATTGTATACTTTTATAATATACATATATATATTATATATATATTATATATATATAATATATATATATATATATTAATAAAATAATATATACGGTTAAATTACAACCTGCATCCTATCCATTCTATTGTGCCTCAAGATGGACCACTGGTGTCATATTTTGCGTTGTCTACTAACGGCATAATAGTAACCATTTCGTGTAGGTGTACGAAGTTACATCACGTGTGCTTGTTTGTCTGTAGACGATAACCGAGAGTGGGTGCGACGCTGTGACAACTGTACGAGTGGAGTATAAAGTTGACACGTCTGACTCGTGGAAGTCCGTAGAGCCGCACAAAGTCTCTACAACTAACGTAACCATCGACGGTCTCACCTATGAGCGGTACGAAGTGAGACTCGTCGTCATCAACAACGACAACTTCAAATCTACCAGCGCCAGTAAATACGTCGACTTCAGGATGAGTGAGTGAACACGTGCGCATGTATACGTATGCACATTAATTAATATTTGTGCACGGAAAATATGATTACATCATACGTCCGAGAGAAGCTTGTTTGTTATATATATATATATATATATATATATATATATATATATATATATATATTATTATGTATGTATGTATGTATGTATGTATGTATGTATGTTGTGTGTGTGTGGTGGTTGTGTGCGTGTGTGTGTGGTGTGCGTGCGTGCGTGCGTGCGTGCGTGCATGCGTGCGTGCGTGCGTGTGTGTGTAAGTCAATGTCCAGTTATTGGAGCAGCTCAAATTATTATTATTTCACCGCTGGAACACAAGAACTTCATTTTCATTCGTTTTTCTAAAGCAAACTATTCTATTTATGGAACTGAAAGACATTAACTGAAATGTACTGATATTATGCACGACCTACTTCACACAATATTTGGTCTTCTAACCATCTGCTGCGTGCGGAGATGACACTTCTGACGTCATAGTATTTGTTGATTGTTTGCGGTGCACTATCTGTGCAATCACAGAAGACTCTCTTTTTGAAATAACTGGAATGTTATGTGAAACGCGTGTCCTACTTGCAAATGTAGCGTAAATAATATACTTATTTTACAATAGCAAAACAGACATACGCAGATAAACGCATGGAGATGGTTCTATGTCACGTGTGGTGATTATTTTCTGGCGCGCTGTCCAAAACATCCCAACGTTGGCGTATTCATCGTAAGAAGGAGACAAATTTGGTTTTACTTGACCCATACATAATACAGTACATCAAAAGTAAAAACAACATATGAATACATAAACGTATTGTACACATTATATAATATATGACAATAATATAACAAAAAGAAGGGTCCTCTAAGACAGTAGTAGTCGCTATCGAGGTGCCACTGCGATGAAACAAAACAACAGAGCATGGAACATGAAATAAACCAATGCACAGAGAAACGTCATAACCAACTGTACATGTTACAACTAATGCACTAAGACAATGAGAGAAGATAACGTGAGAGCTATTTGTAGAGTCAACATGTTAGCGAACGATCGCTAGAACAATTATAATTCCAAAAAATAGACGAGTTTTTCTGCTTAATCAATGCTCCATCAGTGTGAATGAACGTTCACAGGGTAGAGATGCGTGTGGGTGAGAGTCTCAATTTATTTGTTTTCCTATCTTGACTTCAAAACTGGAAGAACTAGTTCCCCCACCATAATATGTTCGCCAACCCACATGACAACATACATGCAGGTATACTAACTTCATAATAGCATTAATGTTTAAATTAGTCTATATTAGTGAACATGACAACGACGTTATGACATGCGAGAGATCTACGTAAACAGGCATAGGTGTCGCTGGCAATTTCACATATGTACCTGTTACTCCGATTGCCAGCAACATGTGTAGAGGAAAGAAAATACGTTTCCAGTGAAGAATATCTTCGCCTATATATATATATATATATATATATATATATATATATATATATATATATATATATATATATATAATCACGCATGAATTACACTCAGAATATGATCTAACTAATATATTTTGTTCCAGCTCTTCCAGGATTCCATTCGTCCGTCAAGCCACACGTTGACGATATCACCAGTTCGAATGCTACAGTCAGCTGGCCTAGAGCCACCAACGTATCAGTCGGTTTCGAAGATCATTACCACTATCTGTTGTGGCTACAAGCCGACGGGAAGTCAGAGGAGAACGTCACACGAGTTGATCAGGTCTCGAGCGAGCAAAAGATGGAAGCTCATATTACCAGACTCACGTACAACACGAAGTATTCACTGCGAGTGGAACCTTACCGTGAACTCAACGGAGAACGCGAGGGGGGCGCGTCTACAGGGGTATTCACGTTTAAAACCAGATGCATAGGTATGTGACGCGTGTGCCTCAACATTAATCGTAAAAATTAACTAGAAAGATATCTAACTATAATCGTGCTAATTAGTGTAGCTGTGTTAGCAATTTCTTCATAGACCTTTTGCATATCAAGCGCCATATTGTCAGGGCTCCTTTTTCAACTTCTCTGATAAAAGTGAGGTTTTTACATTTTTGAAATTTCACGTCTGATTGTGGTGGTCCCTGCTGAATAATATGTTTTAGTTTTGCATTTTTGTGCAGATGTTAGTGCGGCCTTAAATTGAAACAAAGTAAAAACAAAAACGCCCGCATTGTGACCATATTTATACAAATAATAATGTATGGATGATAAGGAGATTAGCATGTCAGTTTAGTACATATTACAAAATATAATAACTCTTGTAAAATTGTTTGAATACAGTGAAAAAAGTATATGTTGGTAAAGTTATGCGGTATACGTTAAACGCCACAACATCAATACAGGCATCATCATTGTGGTTCGTGCAGGGTTTGTAATGAAATCAATACCCCACCAATATTTATATAAGGGTGGGGCAGTTCAGACCCCCAACTGCACGATATTCTGCCTCATCAAGAGTGACAATTTAATTTCGTTTGAAAACATACACGAAATTAAAATACACAGAGAGTGCGTATTTTATCTTGCTTTGTTTCAGCTCCTTATCCTATTGTCATAGAAAGCGTGGAGACTACGACACTGGCCACAAAAGCACACCTTGTTGTCAACTGGCAGGTCGGAAATGTAGCATGTATCATTTTTCATAAGTTGAACTTTTCCAAGAACACATATCAATTAAATTATAAATGTATGTGTCTTTCCCATCATGCGTTGCATTGCTTGTAGCCACAGAACAAGTCTAGACATTTTATGCATCACCTTTTTGGAGATTTAGTTCTTAGAAAGAAGCAAACGTATTCGTAACATATTCATTCTCCATTATCTATTCGTAACTCCCTAAATATCAATGAGCTACTCTATCTATTTGGAAATATTTATTAGTAATGCGTCATGTATCGGTGTTAAAACTTGCTCAAAGCGTAACAATATAAAATAATTATACACATACAAATATAAGCCAAATAATTAAGTTAAATAAATAGGTTAAATAAGTACGTTAACATAAATTAAATAAATAACTTAATCATGATTTCTTATCGCCTGCACACAATAATTACATGTTGTCGCAACAGCCGTCTTTACTGAAGCACTGCTTGCAGATGTTGCGCATAAATGGTTGTGCGTGAATGTGTGTGTTGTT
>JAODUO010002008.1:0-51490 GCA_025642075.2 Ridgeia piscesae | reverse complement strand
TATTTAGTTTTGTGTTTGTTTAGCGAGAGAAGTACATTTACTGAAGACATTTACTATAATTATGTGACATGTTTTAGAGAGTGGACTGTTAAGTTATGATTACAAATCCTATCTGCAAACAGCTAAGTTATCCCACAAACAATAAGTAGTAGCAATTTCACTTGTCCGGTGGCAAATTCGTTTGTTGCGGTCCAGCGGACAAGTGGAATATTGAGCCCTGTAGACGTACCATAGGTCTGAGGCTAGGTCACACCTGTAGGTTGTTTAAAAGTATTCTTTGGATATTTCCGTACATAGAAAGAGACTAACCTGATAAATCCATCTGCAGTGGCACCCCGCCCTCTATCACTTTGGTGATGTTGATGCTGGGGTTAGTCCCTATGTGGGGGTTGTCGATTGCCCCCGCAATACTGTACCCAAGGCTGAAGCTGCCCTATATGCAAAAATTATTTTTTTGAAGTGCAGTTTTATTAAAGTTTCTAAATGATTTATACACAGGAAATAAAACCTGCAAACACATTCAATTAAAGTGTATTTAAATTATGTAAACCAAATCTGGCATTTGGCAAAACAAGGCATTACATTATTTAACAACAAATTATCAATACCATCAATTTGAGTAATATTTCTGTAGAAATTTGGTATAATCATAACAAAACAGAAAATATCAGTACAGGCTTTGTCCTAGGGAAACAAAATGGTCAAGTAATTCCATAGTGAAAACACCACAAGCTCTTCAGGAAATGTTTACAATTTAAAACACCTTGCATGACAAATAGTCCTTAAAATATGTATCAGCTGAGGAGAATTGCCAGAGCAATTAGTGGTACCTATTAACCTTAGCACAGTGTAGCTATGGCTAGTGTTCTTGAACATGTCATAAACAATGCAGACATTTTTATTGCTATTCAAATATTTTTTTTAGAAATATTGGGAGATCTTTAAATTAACTGTAATGAACAGAAAGTGAAGATGTGAGCCAGGTGTTAAGTGTGAAACGTATGGTTGCGTACCCTCTCCAAGTGAATATATTCGCCAACTTCCAGTCACTCTTGTTTGATGCAATGGACGCATCTCCGTTCCTCTACAATGTCACAAACACATAGTCATAAAAAATTAAATTCACGGCGATGTGTAATACTTTGCGGTAACAAATAAAAAATAAATTAAGTAAAATGTTGCTTCTTCCAATGGACAGTTCTGGTGGTCAGTTGATGTAAAACGTATGAAGAGTTGTAATTTCTCTTGAAAAGAAGCCGTCACACAACTAGTAACTCTAAAAGTTAATGACAGTACACAACAATAGACAACATTTTGGCCACCGTTTTGTTTGTGTGCAGGCAACAAGGGGGAGCCACCAGGTGGACAGGACGCAGACCCGGGATGGTCAAGTTATATACACAAAGTCAGGTCTAGTGTGAGTGACCAACCAGTGTCCACCCCACTTGCTGGATGGACAAATGACCACTGGACAGACAGGCTCAGTGTCTGCTCAACACTGGTGGTGGGATCTTTAGGTGATAGGTATCATTTGGCTACATCTGTTGAATTGCCTGTCTGATCATATTCATATAATATATATAGTCTGATAATCCCACCCACACAACTTCGCATACAAATATTCATATATATACACACGCGCGCGTGCGCACACACACACAAACACACGTTCACTCAAGCACATATAGTGCCACATATTAGCACACTGCGACACAGTGAACCATAGTCTCTCGAGATACAGGACCATGTTTTATTCTTCTGTCACTGCGACATTATGGAAAATGGTCTCTGGTGATGTTATGGAGCATGGTCTGTCTTTATTGCAAAGTGGACCGCTGTACATTTGGTAACAAATGTTGTGCTGTGATATCATATATGTATTGTGTGATATAATTTTTTGATTCATGTAATGAGGTTGATCCTCTGTCACAGACTGAGTTCTATAATATATACAAGGCATATGAGAATGTCCCAAACTAGTTAGCCTCCTTCATCAGAAGTTTCTTTGATTTGGATTTCCTGAAGGTTATATACTGTGCTCTCGTTTGGCTACATCTGGTTGAATTGTTCCTATCTCTGACCACGTCAGCCAATACAACATGTACTGAGATCATCCCAACATTCCAACAACTGTGCCAGGAACTGACATATACAGAGGCAACTACTCTCTTGACAGACAGCCTTCAAATTTAAGTCCACTGACAGGTTCAAACATGCACGGTACAATCAGGGCATGTGTTGCCATAGTCATGTTAGCTGCATCGTTTTGACCCAAAGTACTAAAGGTCCTGAAGATTATTATACCCAAATTGGCTGCTGTCTTCCAGAAGCAAAAGGGCACATCTTTACTCTTTGGAACTATGAGCCTGCAGAGTATTCAGTTTCCCACATGGACACACAGAAGGCACTCATCCACAATTTGGCTGTTGGACGTAAACTACAAGCTCTCGACCAGAAGCCAAGCGTTTGGCAGAGCATCTATGCTATAGTGGAATTTAATCCAAGCCAAGGCAACATATCATATCATGACATAGTCATAGACAGACAGTCAGACGACAGCCATGGACGGTCTTTCTGGGTGGTTGGCTGTCTGTGTGCTAATTGCCTAATAACATGAGACACGATATCAACAATTATGTTGCCGTGGAAAAGAAGACAACAAGAACTAAAGAAACAAGGCCTGCGTGTAAATTTGTCAGGCTAAAATGCTTGTTAGAGGTCTTAATTTCAAATTACACGGGGCTTAACATCAAACAGATGACGAACGACGGCTATTTCCCCTCTCAGAAAGAACACATCCATCTTTTGGAGGGGTAACTAAAAATATTTCCTCTAACACCACCTCCTAATACGGAGTCAGACCACATTTGCATTTTCCATAGGCGACCATTATAACGTTTCCTTCATTTCCTACTAATCTTGAAGAGCTCTGTTATTGACAATTCCACAGCATATTTACCCTCCATAGACAGAAGTTCTGTGAAAAATTCGTGAAATTTTAATCCCTCAGGCTCCCACAAACTTCTTTCAAACCTTACACCCCTCCATTTCTGCTTGAACCACCCACGGATTGGCTCTGATTACATCACTGATGGATTCACCAAGCAAAATGACAACTGTATTAATACGCAGAAATGCACCGACTGACAGCTGTTGTAATTTGACAGCTCTGATGCCTCGCTGCACGAAAACATCATTTCTAATCACTCCACACTACATGTGTGCTCACAGAAATTCAGACAACCTGCATAATGCTGCTTTTAAGGGGTACTCTTTGGTCGCACGGGTAATGGCGGATGAGCACCTTATGAGCACATCATACTGCATGTGCGCCTGTAATGATCGAGCGATATTCCGGATAAACCGAGTTTGTTTATGCAGATAACATCATCTTTTCTACATCAAAGGGGCGCTAAGACGCAACGTATGTAAAACAAATATACCGAATAATTGAATAACAATGATTATATTAAATACACGCAAAAATACAGTTACAACGGCAGCATTTAGTAAGGGCTCGGTCCGGATTCTATACGCAATTTGACAGAACGTTCGAAATTGGCGCGAAATTGTATTTACCCGAGTCTGTTGTACGGAAACATAATGTAACGATGGTTTTTATTGGCTAATCCATCCACGGAGGACTTGGTGACCGAGGCTTTTATTGGAGAAATTTAATTAGACTAACATTAATCGCGCAGTAACTAAATGTTAATATTTGATTGATTATAAATAATCACCCTGCCATCTAGTAGATAATAAAACAACCATCATCCTTGTGAAATCATTCGCCAGATGGCGCAATAATCAGTAAGCGAATGCGTGTTTTTGTGTGTCGTAAGCGTGCAGTACATTTTTATACCACAACGAACGACTAAAATTTAAAATATCAGCCAGTTAACGTATAGAATGTATAATTGGCGTTAATATACACGGGTAGGTAAACTTGTATTACGTAGAAGTACAGTTTTCTGTATATTAAACGACATTCTCATCTTTCAAAAATGGCGTAGAGCGCGGATGGGTGAGAAGAGCAATGATTCACTCGACTGTCTTCAGGAGTGTCATGTGCACAAGCGTCAATTGTTTCTTTTTCTGTTTCTACTATTATTGTTAACGTCACCAAATCTACCGGGGTAATCTTCTAGTTAACTGGCCTAAATTATTAGGGCGTTTTCAAAGCGTTTTAGCATATTTTTCGATGTGTATATCATGTTCGGAATGTCATTCTACATCACTTCCGATACAAATAAATCAGATATTAATTTGTTTATTATGTTTTAGAGCAATTTAACGCCATCGAGTCGATATAAATAAGCCGATGTCACAGGGCGCTAGCGGTTGGCGCTTGCGAGACGCACCAGAGCCGCAAAGCCAAAGGCGATATCACACGGGCAGTTACTGGTCAAGTGGTGTCGGTCCCAGTGCTATAGTTACCGGCATGTCAACTATAATACTTTTAATCAACTTACCATAATTACATTTTGCCAGATTAGTTTGCTTAACAGCTGGTTCCTCAAAGTAGCGCAGATGTAAACAACCACTAAAGGGGTGTAAAACCCAAATCCCTTTCAACACAACTCAAACAAACGTGCATTTCTTCACATTTTAATGTGAACAGAACAAACACAAATTACTGTAAATTAGCTACACATATACACACTTAATCTTAAATTAAAACACTATCAAAGTATCATACATATACACAATTTAGATTACATTAACCTTTGTAACATTACTCAACAGCTTAGATCAACCCTGTTAATAGGATGCTAGTACCAACATAAAAGGCATCTACATATACCTTTATTCCCAGTGGGGCATTACATGTCAAATCAATCAAAAAGAGGCTGAAATTTACATGACCGTCTTCGATTTTTATGAAATTTGGTGTGTTGGTTTATGATCATGAGTCCCACCAATTTTTAGGTCAATCTGGCCTTCAGGTCCAGAGATAGAGGTCATCAAACTTTGACCAGACCTTGATACCTGACGACCTTCCAGGTGTCATAACTCCACTTCTAGGTGACCTACACTTGTGATAGTGGTGTCATGTTAAAGCTAATATAATTGTCTACCCACTTAGACAACAATTCATCTACCAAAATGTTAAAAACATATTTTTAAATGGTTTGACCTTTGACCTGATCTTGCAAAAAAAAATTAACCTCCGATTCCGCAGATTTTTTTTATGTTGAAGCATACATATATGGCAAGAATCTGTAGAAGTTTTATCGTGTGCAGTTGAATGCTTCAGGATTTATAAATTTTAAAAACATTTCTTGAACATCATTAATGTTGAAATATAGGCCAATAAGTAATCATAATGCTCTGTTAGCATGCAATGGTGGCTAACATTCTAGATTTTGTTGTTGCTGTTATCACCATTACTATCCAGTATCCACACATTGATGTCATTATGTGCTGGTGTACTTTGCGTATGTATGCATGCATGCAAGCATGCATGTGAGAGTGCATGTGTAAAACATCATGCAAAAAATTGAGTGAAACTAACTTGTCCATGATTAATTTTAACGAAATATGTTGTGTATTAGTTCATATTCATGAATGTATGTTACAAACCAACCATATTTTAGATCAATCTGGCCATCA
This sequence comes from Ridgeia piscesae, assembly GCA_025642075.2. Classification (NCBI taxonomy): domain Eukaryota; kingdom Metazoa; phylum Annelida; class Polychaeta; order Sabellida; family Siboglinidae; genus Ridgeia; species Ridgeia piscesae. The sequence continues at coordinate 45,877 of JAODUO010002008.1, read as the reverse complement.
TCATGGCATTATAGTCACGGTCAGGTCATTTTATGACCTTTATCTCTTATGTTTAAAATGTCTGGACATAAATCATATAAATGTAATCTAACCTTGACTGCCTGGTGACTTTCTATATATTATAATTTGTTTTGTTATCACCTTTACTATCCACTAATTTATATCTTATTCTACATATGCTGGTGTACTTAATATACAATATATAATTGATCAGAACGTAGAACTGGTACATGTTCATGTAACACATGCTTTGGTCACTACTGCATTTTCATTCATTAAGCCTACTCTGCTGGATTTTACCTAGAAAGGATTTTTTTAGGTATAAAACTCTTGGGCAATGTTAGCTTCTAACTGGTTCCATTCCACCTCTGGTTGTGACCACATTCAAAAATCATTTATTTAACAAATGTTACCAACTGCTCTCAACCAGCATGGTGAATGTATTACTGTTACTTAGGAGAATCCCACACTTTTATGGAGTAGAACATATTTCCTGCATATCTATAATACATAGATCTTACTGTTTCTCAAGTTAAGCCTAATCAGTATGTCATGGTCATATTTACCTCAATTTGGGTCCATATTACCCTGTCTTACATATTAACATCATGTCATTATTGTCTTCTCTTAGCCATGAAGAATGTTATCCCAGTTTCCATTGCCATTATGCCAGCTACCTCCTGCTTCAGAATGTACACATTTAAAAAAAAAAATTATGCATTTGAATTTATTGGTGAGATGTCCCTTTTATTGTAGCATTACTGTATTCTGACCCATATGCCAAAAACTGGGTGAAATTATAAACTTTTTGTTCATGTTCGACTTTGAAGAAAAACTTGTTTGCTTATACTCATAAGCCAAAGTGTATGTTGCAAACCATGTCAATGAGACCATCCATTTGTCATGGTCAAATCATGTCATCAAAAGTTGGCATAATGGTAGCTACCTGGCAACTTTCCAGATCTCGTTCTTGTCTCCTATGCAGCCTAAATGTTGGTGTCATTTTAAATCTATAATACAGTTCTGTCTCACTTTGTACCCAATCAAAAACAAATAATAATTTGGAATAAAATTTTGCAAAACTAGCTTGATTTTGACCTGACATTGCAAAAATCAAGTAATCTCAAAAAAATTTGACTTTCTATTTTGAACTATATAATCAGGTACACAACACTCCTTCAACCTCTTAAGCCCTGAGTTTCTGAGGGCCTCAACACTATGACCAGACTTGGGTTCACATAGTGAACCGTATCGTAAAAACAGTTCATCACAATTATATAAAAGTGTATATAATCTGAACCAGAAAGGAATTATTTATACACTGATGTACACATCATTGTTGTATGACTAACTGAAAAAAAAATATAAAAAATCCAAGATGTCAAACCCGGCTGTCAACACAGCTGCTGCTATTCACATTTTCATCCAAATCACCAGACATGCTAAATAAACAACTGCAATTCTTGTTCATGGACATCGCTAACATTCGTAATGAAACATCTACGATCAGCTGCTGATTTGATTTTGCAGTATTTTGAAAGTACCGTTTTTTCTTGATAGATATATGCTAACATGAATATTGTGCACACTAGTGTAAAACCACGACACAACATGGTTCAGTATCCATGAGGTTAAAGAACTTAAATTGCATTTTAAATGTTGATCACCTCAATGCTGCTCTAGTGGTGTAGTCAGAACAAAATCTGTCGCTTAATCTATCAGTATGCAAGCGGATGCTGCCTCCAAAGAATGTCCTGCTTGTTTCTGTGCGTATTCTCTGCAAATGCAGTAAATACCTGTATCTGCTGGTATTTGTATATGTAATACGATAACCTGTTTGTAGCACAGCAGGGCTTTATGCAGGATGAAATTATTGCCAGTCACACATGTTTTGGTGGACACATGGATGTTAACTGTTCAGCCAGTTTACAAACATTTAAATATGTTTTATGACCTGAAATGGACTACAAACACACATGTGACACCATTTTCACTCACTTTCAGGGCAGAACTAACAATATCTATGACATATTTTTTTACCCGTCTATCCACCCATATTTCTACCCGTCCATATTCGTTTTTACCCGTCCAAATGATGAGTGGACGGGTCTCTACATAAAGCTATGTAACACAGACAACAAAAGCCATTTAATATGTGCCGTTTGGAGACAAGTTATGACATCTAGAAAGTCACCAGGTAGTCAAGGTTAGATCAAATAGTTATGATTTCTGTCTACATATTTTTAACATCTGAGATAGAGGTCATCAAACTGACCTGACCATGACTAAATGATGACCAGGCAGATTGACCAAAAATATAGATGATTCATGGCTGTAAACTAATACACAACATTTTACTTTTAAATTATCCTGGAAAAGTCAATTTCACCAAATTGTTGGCACAATGTTTTACACATTGCGTGCATGCAAGCACGCACGCACACCACGCACAAAGTACACCACCAGCACATAATAAAATCAACTTACATATACTGGATGGTAATAGTGATAACAGCAACAACAAAATCTAGAACGTTAGCCACCGTTTGCATGTTATACCTGTACTTATTGGCCTATATTTCGCATTAAAAAATTAATGCAGTGCAAGAAATGTATTTAGAATTCATAACTCTTGAAGTATTCAACTGCGCACAATAAAACATCTACAGATTCTTGCCATATATGTATGCATCAACATAAACAAATAAGCGAAATTGGAGGTTACATGTTTTGGTCAGGTCAAAGGTGAAACCCTTTTTTTTAAATATGTTAAAAAAGTGATAGATGAATTGTTGTCTAAATAGGTAGACAATCCTATTAGCTTTAAAATGACTCCAACATCACATCTGTTGGTCACCTAGAAGTGGAGTTATGACACCTGGAAGGTCGTCAGGTATCAAGGTCTGGTCAAAGTTTGATGACCTCTATCTCTGGCCCTGAAGGTCAGATTGACCTACAAATTGGTGGGACTCATGATCATAAACCAACACACCAAATTAAATCAAAATCGAAGACAGTCAGGTAAATTCTTGATTGATTTGACATAGAATGCCCCCAGTGCCATCCTGGGGCCCATACTTGATAAAGACCGACATTTTCTTTCTGCACTGCACTAGCATCTCGATACTCATACACCTGTATTAAATAACAAACAACATAGTTTACAGTGCTACAGCCTACATAGTTTCAACCCTCAGTATAGGGATGATAATTATCAATAACTAACAGCCACTGGCCACCATTCTCTCATCCAGCAGCCCACAGGACTGTACCAAGGATATCAATTTGTGCTTTTGTTCATAGAAGCATCCAATAGATTCTTTCACAGTCCTGTGCTGCTGAAACTAGCTTAATGAACGGAATACTTGCCTTGTCACACCATTCCTTCAGCTCTGTCCATTTGACATGGCCATGTCAAGTCCAAAAAGTAACAAGTCGGCTGACAATCTCTTCCTCTCGGGACACATCCAAACCAACCCTGCTCCCTTATACCTGCGTGACCTTTGTGAGCTCGCTGTCTCGTGCTCAGTCAATGAAGAAGCTGTATGCTGTGATGAATGCAGCATATGATACCATCGGTCGTGTCTTGAAATGTGCACCAAAGATTATAGCTTGTTACAATGCTCAAATGTGCAGTGACTGTGCTATAGCTCCCAAAGTTTCACCTTCCAATGCTTTGAAATCTATCCAGGCTTCTACAAACCAATTGCTAATGAAAACATCACTCTTGAATCGCTCTGTCCAGCCTTCTACCCATTCTTCACTAGCTGTCCCAGATCAACATATGTCAAAGAATTCAACAAGAAGATCCAGTAACACATCATGCTATTTCAGGAAAGCTGAATTCACCAGCTTCACAGCAAGCTCATCTGTTATGTCGTACAGTTTCGTGTGGGTGTCCATTTGTGTTGTGTATATGTCACGCTGTTTCTTTTGTCACATTATTTTGTGCACGTGTCATGCTGTTTTCTGTGGGTGTCACGATGTGTTGGGTAGATGTCACCCTGTGTTGTGTGGGTGTCACCCTGTGTTATGTGTTTTCACCAAGACGTCACCCTGTTTTGTGTGGTGTTGTATGAATGTCACTGAGATTTCACCCTGTATTGTATGGTATTGTATAAATATAACTGAGATGTAACCATACATTGTGTACACTGATTTTCAATTTGGTTGCTGGCTGTCTCTCTCTGAAGTCAATAGTGAAAAAATGTCAACACAGAAAAAATAACAAATCGTATTGCAAACACCCCAATACTATATGTGAGGAATCTGTCAGAGAAACTCACCACCATCTTCCATACACATGGAGTGGGAACTTACCACAAACCGGATAACACCCTCAGACCAATCCCAAAGACAAAACCGACAAAAAGAACGTGTGTGGGGTTATCTCCGAGATAGCTTGCCTGGACTATCAACAAACCTATGAACCCTAGGAGCACATCTCAAAGAACATGCAGCCAACAGGGACCACTCACAGCAGTTGGAGAACATAAAGTAAACGAAGGTCACAACATCACGGCCAGAGAAGCAACAGTGCTCGCCAGAGAGAACAACTTCTGGGGAAGAAAAATCAGCGAGGCGATTAATATCAGAGAGTAGGTGGCCAGTAATCGATTTGGATTCCAGTTACAACCTTCCCATGATTTTTCACGGAAATGCTTTCATATGACAACCAACAACTGAGTCACATGGCAACTGAGTAATCAGGAGTTGAACGCTGATGAAGGCGTCGAGAGGAAACCGAAATATCCGTAGGAGAATCACAAAGATTTGGAAACGTATCTCAATCTTTATGTACTACTATGAATTTAACCGAATCCGGTAGGAACATTCAGGCTGATCAGTATTCATGTTGTTATATTCAGATTTTAAAGGAAAATGTTTAAATGATGTGTGAAATGTGTAGTGTACGTTTTACAGAAATTGATGTTTTAATGATGCAATGAAACAACACTGCATTGCAACGTTCAGTCTGTTGGTTGCACATCTCAAATTAAATTTGATTTTTAAGCAGAAGTAATGCATATATAACTAAAGATTAACAAGTGATGCAGGATTCATATGTAAAATACATAACATCTCTCAACGTGTGGTTGTCAACGTGTGGTTGTCATGCAGGGTTGTATAGGTGTCGGTCTCATGTCACCCGTTGCTGTGTGGATGTCACCCTGTTTTGTGTGGATGTCACCCACTGTAGTGTATATGTCACCCTGTTTTGTGTGGATGTCACCCTGTTTTGTGTGGATGTCACCCACTGTAGTGTATATGTTACCCTGTGTTGTGTGGGTGTCACCCACTGTAGTGTGTATGTCACCCTGTGTTGTGTGGGTGTCACCCACTGTAGTGTGTATGTCACCCTGTGTGGTTCATTTGGTGGAGTCATTGTTTTGTGTGGTTATTTTTTCACCCGTTTTGTTGTGTGGGATTTTTTTCATTTGTTTTGTGTGGTTGTCACCCTGTGTTGTGTGGATGTCATTGTGTTTTGTGTGGTTGTCACCCTGTGTTGTGTGGATGTCATTGTGTTTTGTGTGGTTGTCACCCGTGTTGTGTGGATGTCATTGTGTTTTGTGTGGTTGTCACCCTGTGTTGTGTGGATGTCATTAGTGTTTTGTGTGGTTGTCACCCGGTGTTGTGTGGATGTCATTGTGTTTTGTGTGGTTGTCACCCTGTGTTGTGTGGATGTCATTGTGTTTTGTGTGGATGTTATTGTGTTTTGTGTGGTTGTCACCCTGTGTTGTGTGGATGTCATTGTGTTTTGTGTGGTTGTCACCCGGTGTGTGTTTTGGTTGTCACCCTGTGTTGTGTGGATGTGTGGTGTGTTTGTGTGGTTGTCACCCTGTGTTGTGTGGATGTCATTGTGTTTTGTGTGGTTGTCACCCGGTGTTGTGTGGATGTCATTGTGTTTTGTGTGGTTGTCACCCTGTGTTGTGTGGATGTCATTGTGTTTTGTGTGGTTGTCACCCGGTGTTGTGTGGATGTCATTGTGTTTTGTGTGGTTGTCACCCTGTGTTGTGTGGATGTATTGTGTTTTGTGTGGTTGTCACCCTGTGTTGTGTGGATGTCATTGTGTTTTGTGTGGTTGTCACCCGGTGTTGTGTGGATGTCATTGTGTTTTGTGTGGTTGTCACCCGGTGTTGTGTGGATGTCATTGTGTTTTGTGTGGTTGTCACCCTGTGTTGTGTGGATGTCATTGGTTTGGTGTATGTTGTGTGGATGTCATTGTCACCATGGTTTTGTGTGGATGTTTCATTGTTTTTGTGTGGTTTGTGTTGTGTGGATGTTATTTTTTTTCACCCATGTTGGTGGATGTATTGTGTTTTGTGTGGTTGTCAACCGGTGTTGTGTGGATGTCATTGTGTTTTGTGTGGTTGTCACCCTGTGTTGTGTGGATGTCATTGTGTTTTGTGTGGTTGTCACCCGGTGTTGTGTGGATGTCATTGTGTTTTGTGTGGTTGTCACCCTGTGTTGTGTGGATGTCATTGTGTTTTGTGTGGTTATCACCCGGTGTTGTGTGTTTTCACCAATATGTCACCCCTTTTTTGAATGGTGTATAAATGTCACCAAGATGTCATGCTGTGTTGTGTGGTGTTGTATAATGTCACTGAGATGTCACCCTGTATTGTGTGGTGTCGTACGAATGTCACAAAGATGTCACCCTGTGATGTGTGGTGTTGTACAAATGTCACTGTGTTGCAGGGCAGCGGACAGACCAAAGATCTGCTGGCCAGAATCGTGGTGTAATTTGCTGAGCTGCTCAGTTCTCCGTCGAGACCAGGGACACTCGCCACAAGTAAGTGACACACACCATGACACAATGACACTTCTTTTGTAGACACCATCTCATAACACACTTATATTCAGTGAACACACAGAACACAGGCCTCCAGTGTTTATGAGAAGTGAACACTCAGAACACATGTCACCAGTGTTTATGAGAAGTGAACACACAGAACACGTTTCCAGTGTTTATGAGAAGTGAACACACAGAACACATGTCTCCAGTGTTTATGAGAAGTGAACACACAGAACACATGTTGCCAGTGTTTATGAGAAGTGAACACACAGAACACATGTCTCCAGTGTTTATGAGAAGTGAACACTCAGAACACATGTCACCAGTGTTTATGAGAAGTGAACACACAGAACACATGTTTCCAGTGTTTATGAGAAGTGAACACACAGAACACATGTCTCCAGTGTTTATGAGAAGTGAACACACAGAACACATGTTGCCAGTGTTTATGAGAAGTGAACACACAGAACACATGTCTCCAGTGTTTATGAGAAGTGAACACACAGAACACATGTCACCAGTGTTTATGAGAAGTGAACACACAGAACACATGTTTCCAGTGCTTATGAGAAGTGAACACACAGAACACATGTTTCCAGTGTTTATGAGAAGTGAACACACAGAACACATGTTGCCAGTGTTTATGAGAAGTGAACACACAGAACACAGGCCTCCAGTGTTTATGTGAAGTGAACACACAGAACACATGTCTCCAGTGTTTATGAGAAGTGAACACACAGAACACATGTCTCCAGTGTTTATGAGAAGTGAACACACAGAACACATGTCTCCAGTGTTTATGAGAAGTGAACGCACAGAACACAGGCCTCCATTGTTTATGTGAAGTGAACACAGAACACATGTTTCCAGTGTTTGTGAGAAGTGAACACACAGATCACAGGGCTTCAGTGTTTATGTGAAGTGAACACACAGAACACATGTCTCCAGTGTTTATGAGAAGTGAACACACAGAACACATGTCTCCAGTGTTTATGTGAAGTGAACACACAGAACACATGTCTCCAGTTTTAAGAGAAGCGAACACACAGAACACAGGCCTCCATTGTTTATGAGAAGTGAACACACAGAATGCAGGCCTCCAGTGTTTATGTGAAGCGAACACACAGAACACATGTCTCCAGTGTTTATGAGAAGTGAACACACAGAACACATGTCTCCAGTGTTTATGTGAAGTGAACACACAGAACACAGGCCTCCATTGTTTATGAGAAGCGAACACACAGAACACAGGCATCCATTGTTTATGAGAAGTGAACACACAGAACACAGGCCTCCATTGTTTATTAGAAGCAAACACACAGAACACAGGCATCCATTGTTTATGTGAAGTGAACACACAGAACACATGTTGCCAGTGTTTATGTGAAGTGAACACACAGAACACAGGCATCCATTGTTTATGTGAAGTGAACACACAGAACACATGTCTCCAGTGTTTATGTGAAGTGAACACACAGAACACAGGCATCCATTGTTTATGTGAAGTGAACACACAGAACACAGGCCTCCAGTGTTTATGTGAAGTGAACACACAGAACACATGTCTCCAGTGTTTATGAGAAGTGAACACACAGAACACAGGCCTCCAGTGTTTATGAGAAGTGAACACACAGAACACAGGCCTCCATTGTTTATGTGAAGTGAACACAGAACACATGTTTCCAGTGTTTGTGAGAGGTGAACACACAGAACACATGCCTCCAGTGTTTATGAGAGCTAAAGACATGCCTCCAGTGTTTGTGAGAGGTGAACACACAGAACACTGGCCTGATGTGTTTGTGAGACATGAACACACTGAACACAGGCCTCCAGTGATTGTGTAAGAGGTGAACACACTGAACACAGTGTTTGTGAACACAGTGTTTGTGTCACACAGGTCACCAGTAGCCAGGGGTTGTGATTTCACTAACCCTGGCAGATACCTCATCAAAGTACAGAAGTTCACTGAACTAGTTTTACTGTTGTACTTTGTCCTGTAAGAAGCTGTCTGATTCACAAGCTCCCTCAACCCTCATCAAGTTTACAGGAAATTCCAAACATTACCTGTTCAGTGGTTCTTAGTGTGTACACATGTAATTGATTCAGCCAAAATAGTTGGATTAGAAACTAAATCTCACACGTCTTTCAGTGTTCTCTACCAATTCTAATTAAACGTGTAGAAACTGGAACTATTGTACACTCTAAGAAAGTGACAAATGTTTTGATGTGTTAACACTCCATCACACCCAACAAATACACTGTTAACAGGTGTTGGCAAAACTGTCAGTGTTGACATAATTGTCACAGCGGTGACATATATGTCACATATTAAAAAAAAGTGCAAGTAAAAATGTAATTGTCACGTTGTGGACGTGAATGACTCAGTGTTAACTTGAATGTCACACTATTGATGTAAATCATTTAATTGTCACAACTTTTATGCCCCAGTGTATATGTGAATGTCACAAAATCTGACAGTTACCTTATCATTTGTTACGCTGACAGGTGTGAAGGTCATTGAGGTGATGGACGAGGTGACCTTGAGGTCCAGAGTCACTGTGGCACAGAAAGACATCCTGCATCGCACCCAGGTAACTTGTCCTTGAATAGAGGTAGAAGGAAGAAGAGATCCAAAGAGGGAAGGGGGTGAGGTGGAGGAGGTGATTAGGGAAATGGGGCATTACATGTCAAATCACTCGAAAATAGGGTGAACATTACATTACCTTCTTTCATTTTGATGACATGTATGATCATAGTCTATGCTTCCCACCAAATCTGAGGTCAATCAGACCTTCACGTCCAGAGACAGAGGTCATCGAACTTTGACCAGACGTTGATATCTGATGATTTACTCGGTGTCATAACTCCACTTCTATCCCACCTACAGATATGGTGTTGGTGTCATTTTAAAGCAATTATAATTGTCTGCCTATTTAGGCAATAACCCATATACAAAAGACTTAAAAAACATTTTTTTAATGGTTTGGCCTTTGACCTGTCCTAGCAAAAAATATGTAACCTCCGATTTTGATGATTTTTTATTTTAAGCATACAAATATAGCAAGAATCTGTAGAAGTTTTATCATGCGCAGTGGAATACTTCATGAAATATGCATTTTAAAGGATATTTATTTTGTATTAGTGCTGAGGTATAGGCAATAAGTCAAGTCATAATGCTCTGTTAGTATGCAAACGGTGGCTAACGTCCAATAATTTTGTGTTGCTGTTATCACCATTACAATTCACACATTTATGTCATTATGTGCTGGTGTACTTAATGTTGGTGGGAAGCACAAACTTGTGATCATAAACTAACACACCAAATTTAGTCAAAATTGAAGTCGGTTATGTAAATGATTGGTTGATTTGACATGGAATGCCCCAAATGGGAGAAAGAATCGTAATGCTAGGAAGATAACAAATCAAGGGTTAGGGCAGGAGGGAAGATGAGATAATGGATATGGTGTGGATGGACATGCATGGGTAACATGCAGGGGGTGACTTAGAGAGGGGTGGGTCATGTGTCATGTAGTTACATTTACAAACAAAAAATTGACATTGGATCATAAATCGTGTCAAGGCAAAAGTTAACATTATCTTACAAAAAACATTACGTGATACTAAACTGTATATTATATATTGATAACCATACACAAATATACATGTATCAATAAATAAATTTGTTTCTTTGTTGTTCAAAATATATTTTCGTCTGTCTGAAACAAACTCAGACTCTCGAACCGACGAGTAGACAGGTTGTAGTTGCTGAGTGAAAGTGAGGCTACGCGATGATGAGACTAACGGAACAGGCAAAGATTCTGAAAGAGGAAGTGAGACGACAGGAACGCAACCACCAGAAGGAGACAGCGGTCTCAAACATGGAGTACGTCAAGAATGTCGCCTTTAAGGTATCGTCTTTGTTAGAATGTTGTTTTTAAGATATCATCTTTGTAAGAATGTCATGTTTAGGATGTCATCTTTGTTAGAAAGTTGCCTTTTAGTCAGGTAGAATATAATCTCTGCAGTATGGATTTTGTTAGAATGCTGTCTAAGATATCAGTTTGTGTGTTAATCTTCCCACATGGTTCTCATATCTGACTCATTCAAGGATTAATATGCAACCAGAAATGCGTGGTTTTGCTACATTCCCTGTTGATTGACTGTTGTCCTGGTGTTGACTGACCGATGTCCTGGTGTTGATTGATCGTTCTGATGTTGATTGCCATTGTTCTGATGTTGATTGACCGTTGTTGTGTTGTTGATTGACCGTTGTCCTGATGTTGACTGACCATTGTCCTGTTGTTGATTGACCCTTGTCCTGATGTTGATAGACTGTTGTTGTGTTGTTGATTGATGGTTTTCCTGATGTTGATTGACCGTTGTCCTGATGTTGATTGACCATTGTCCTTGTGTTGATTGACCGTTGTCCTATTGTTGATTGACCGTTGTCCTATTGTTGATTGACCGTTGTCTTTGTGTTGATTGACCCTTGTCCTGATGTTGATTGACTGTTGTCCTGATGTTGATTGACCATTGTCTTGTGTTGATTAATCATTGTCCTAGTGTTGATTGACCATTGTCCTAGTGTTGATTGACCATTGTCCTGAAGTTGATTAATCGTTGTCCTGATGTTGATTGACTGTTGTCCTTGTGTTGATTGATCGTTGTCCTTATGTTGATTGATCGTTGTCCTGATGTTAATTGACCCTTGTCCTTGTGTTGATTGAACCTTGTCCTGATGTTGATTGACCGTTGTCCTGATGTTAATTGACCCTTTTCCTGATGTTGTTTCATCATTGTCCTGATGTTAATCGACCCTTGTCCTTGTGTTGATTGACCCTTGTCCTGATGTTGATTGACCGTTGTCCTGATGTTAATTGACCATTGTCCTGGTGTTGACAGACCATTGTTCTGGTGTTGACTAACCATTGTCCTGGTGTTGACTGACTGTTGATTGACCCTTGTCCTGTTGTTAATTAACTGTTGTCCTGATGTTGTTCAAAATGTTACAAATATTTACTGCAATGTTGGCTATTGTTAAACCATGCAACATGTTCTGGTGTAATAATCACCACTAAAACTCATGCTTGTAGAAACCAAATTCATCGTTCACATAGGGTGTTAGGCAGCTATGGTGACGGAGGACGTGCTTCTACAAAAGACAAGTTCAGAACCACAGAAAAGTTAGTTTTTGCATGCTATTTTAGATCACGTGCTAATAATTATGTAGTTTCTCAGATTATACAAATACAGTTTTTCTAATGATATGAAATACAGTTGTGACTTAAAGTATAATACAGTGTGTTAATATAAATTAAGTGTCAGATGTTTGTATAACCATTTTATTCACTTGCACAGTTTGGGGTAATGTCGTTTCACTGTTGTGTGTGGCAGGTTCACACCCTGCTGGTGTTCCTTATGCAAACACTGCATGTTGTGTGCACACACATTGATTCAACTTCTTAAGTTCAGCTACTTTTGTGATATCTTGGAAATGCACAGAACAATAGTCAGTGTGTGTGTGTGTGTGTGTGTGTGTGTGTGTGTGTGTGTGTGTGCGTGCGTGCGTGCGTGCGTGCGTGGTGTGTGTGGTGCGTGCGTGTGTGCGTGTGTGCGCGTGTAAACGTGTGTGTAAACGTGTGTGTGTGAGTGTGTGTGATGTGTCTGTACATGTGTGTGTGTGTGTGTGAATATGTGTATGTGAGTGTATGTGTGTAAGTGAGTGAGTGAGTGTGTTGTGTGCTATGCTGTTGTGTGCGTGTAGTTATGGTGGTGTGTATGTAGATGTGTGTGAGTGTGTGCATGTGTGTGGGTGTATTTAAGTGTAGTGATGTGATGGTATCATATGTTATGAGCAGTTCCATATTAATAAACCATTATTAAAAACCAAGACCTGTGTGCTATATAACAAACGTGTAGCTTCTAAACACAAGACTAAAAAATATGTTCGTTAAGCCAATAAAAAAAATGAAAACGGATAAATACAAGCAGGAAACGACCCAACAACATCGCATTTACTACTAACAATTAGTATGTGCACGAAAATCGTTTGTAAGAGCCCATGCACGCACGCCCACATCTGCTCGACAAATAACGAGACAGGTCGACGTTATTTCTCGAGCAGCTCGATAAATTAGAAAACTGGTTGCTTCTCTTTAAGAACTGATAAATACAAACAGTAAACGACCCTACGGCATCGCATTGAGTACTAACAACTAATATGAGCACGTAAACGGCATGAAAACATTTGTAAGAGCCCATGGCCATGCACGCACGCAAACATTTGTTCGACAAATAACGACCCGAGTTGCCGCTATTTCTCGAGCTGCTCGAGAAATAAGGACTACCATCCGGGGTACACTGCTTCTTATTTGTCGAACAGCTCGGGAAATAAGAACTGTGTGTTTGTGTGTGTGTGTGTGTGTGTGCGTGCGTGCGTGCGTGCGTGTGTGTGTGTGTGTGTGTGGTGTGTGGTGTCTATATGTGTATCCCTGCGAATCGATCTGTGTGTGCCTACGTATGCACACATACATGTGTGTGCATATATATATATATATATATATATATATATATATATATCTGAGTGAGTTATATGTTATGAACAGTTCTATATTAATAAACCATTAGTAAAAACCAAGACCAGTGTGCTATATAACAAACGTGTAGCTTCTAAACACAAGACTAAAAAATCAACGTTGGCCGAACATAAAACCCACATACACATAATTATTAAGCTTACGTTGGCTCAACTTTTGGCCAATGTTGGCCCAATACAAAAACACATACTGCACATACGAAACTTACGTTGGCCCAACATTGTGCCAATGTTGGCCAAACACCAACCAATGTTGGCCCAACATTGGCTGGCCCAACATTGGATTATAATTTGCCAAAGTTGACCCAACGTAGGGCCAATGAGCAAAATGATGTTGGTTGCCAACGTTGGCCCAATGTAAAATGTCAACTTTGGTCCAACATAGGTCTGCTATCTGGGGGCTGATCCAACGTTGGCCCAACGTTAACCCAAATTTGTATAAGTGAAAATTTAACTGTATAATTATGTGGATTGGGTCATTAATTGAACCACCGCTGTACCAACATTAATAATATCAAACTCAGTTTATTTGAAATTTATGTTGGCGGTACATCCTTGGCCCAATGTTGGCCCAAAGTTTTTCATCCAACGCCAACATTATGCCAACTTACCATAGTTGGGCCAACGTTGGGCCAACGTTGGGTCAACGTAGGCTTGCTATCTGGTAGTATGTACAACAATATTTTGTAAGAGCCCATGCATGCACGCTCATATCTGCTCGACAAATAACGCGACGAGTTGGCGTTATTTGTTAGTTATCCGGTCTCCTTAAAGCTGCTCCCTCCACTCGTTTGCTAATCGCCAAACCGGTTCTTTTATGACCAGATGTGTAATGTGTTAATAGTTTAACAAGAATGCACAGTCAGTTAATTTTTTTAATGCGTACTTGTCATTTTATTATCGTAAAAAAAGAATCGTCGTTACACTGGGTATAACTGGCGAAACAATCAGCATCTGCCGACGTCCTTTGCTTTTTGGGTCACGTGCTTTATGCGAGATCGACCTACTGCGGCACAATAACAAATCGCACGTGCTTTTGCGCGTCATGACTAAGATTCCAAAGTCAAAATGATTCTTCAATGGAGGTACGCATTACGTGCATTAACGCAGTTAGCAACAAGAGCGAGTAGTCGGGTGCTAATCCACTCTTGTGAACGTCTACTCGACGTGGATTCTCTAACTTGTAAGATTATCAGTGTCGCTGACAAGGCAAGCCAGTTTGAGTTGACAGTCGCCAATATCGCTCGGCATCACTCAGCCAGACACAACCTGTGTTGATATGTACCGGTATTGTATTTGATTACGCAGGATCTTGTTAATAAACTTAGTAATTGCGAAAGTACATATCCATAGAGAATAGATGACGGGAAGGACGAAATGATAAATAAAATTGATATGGGGGACTGGTAGTAGGCTCTTGTTGGTCGGGCAAGAAGTATTTTTAGGGGAGGCATCCGTTATCTCGTTAACAGAACGTCAAAGGGAGAATTACATTAATCTCACAATTATTAAAACAGTGTTTTGCGACTCACATTTCAGTACTATTACTGAATGTTGTTATTTCCATTACATTTTATGCAAAATAATTTAGATTTTTATGACAGCGATGATTGATTAAAATGTTAATACAATAGGTGTACACTATTATATCATGCAAGTATTACATATAACATTCTTGCACTTGTTTCCATTGTAGTCAATGATGCCTGGCTGTAGTCTATGTACCTGGTACCTTTCAACTCACACGTGCCAGCTATTTTCAAATATTTATCAACATTTTCATCACAGCATTATATGAATGCATAATAAATTCTAATTATAATATTGCGACAGGCCACACTACAATGCAAAAGTGAGACAAGGCAGAGGAGGGGCTAAGATTAAGGCAGTCACATGGGTATGGCAAATGCCGGGAGGATATGTAGTCTGTTGGAGTCTCATATCTGTTCAATCCAGGTAATTTAAACATTTTAACAATCAACAACGTATAAATTAAAAAAATAGTTTAATATGTCCATTTAAATACACATTGTTTTCATTCACATATTATCTTGAACATGGAAAACTAGAATGCCCTTTGTTCTTGCTAGTCTTGTATACTGCATATTATACCCAGTGTGTACACACAGACATTAATGTACATACACTATGTGAGTCTGGGGGCATGGCTATGTAGATCAATTTTTAAAATTACCTTCAAAATGGTGCATTCTGAAGGGTGTGTTAACTTATTCCCTGGGAAATACAGAGGAAACAAATGCACAGCTACAAGTGTAAACATGTTTATAGCAAGAAATACCTATGAAGCATATTTTGAGCAAATTGGCTTAGAAAAACACTGAGGTGGTCCACCTCACTCATCATATAGCAGGGTAAATACTGCAGCGATGACTAAAAAAATCAATAATACAGTGTTGAAGAAGGTAGACATACATATTATGAATGCTTGAATATTTTCTGAGGGAATATGCTGTTGGCATCACAATAACCTTATTTTGTCATTTCCAACATTTGCTTTGACCAAACAACCTCACATATTCATGTTTGACATAAAATGTCAAAAATTAATATGTGTACACCATGTAATAGTTATTACATGGCATCATTATTTACTCCCAACTCCACTACCATGATGCATGTTTTTTGTTTACTGAAATTGAATACATGCTTTTCTCTACAGGTCAACAAGAAACTGAACAATGCTTACTACCACTAGTTCAACAAGTTAATATGCTATACAGAACAGTTGTATTTGTGGACAAGATTATACAACAATGAGCCGTGCAATATGCTGCATATTAAATGTCAAGTATTTGAATGTCGACCAAGTGAAGTGATCCGAGTTGTACTGTGTGTTGCATCATGACAGACTCCACAGCCGGTCAGATAACCTAACTGACTAGAGACCAATGCAGAATGCAGACTGCTTGACATGCGAATATGGTGAAGCCTGACTAGCTTTGCAGTTGGTGATGGAACGGTGGATGCCATGGTCTGTCAAACATGGCATAAGCCTTTGGTCAACCTCTCTCGACACTGTTAGACAGGTTCGACATTCGTTAGTGAACTACATCAGCTTGGATATCGGTGACATTGTGTGAGTTCACTCTCTTTGAAGATACTGCATACCAGCTTCCTGGCATTTTACTGTACATCCGCATCTGCCTATACAAGAAACAAAGTGACAATTAACATGGCTCTGACATGTATGATATTTTATATGTGACGAAACACTTAGCCAAAGTCAATACCATGGTAATATAATGTTATATATATACATTACTCAGACCTGTTATATTGAACATTTCTACTAATGTGGGAAACATTCCGCCACACTGAAATTAATATGTGAAAATACTAATTGTACAAAAGAAACGTATTCACCACTATCTCTAGCCAGTACTCTTCATAGAATTGAGTAAACATATCGCAATTGCACATGTAACTCTCAGCCACATGACAAGGACCCTGACTAGTTTAGTTACTTTTTAGGTGTAAAGATACATAGCATTAAATTAAAAAAATTATATCTACTGATTTTTTTAAAATAAAGCATAATCTAGTTACTTTATGTAATATATTTATTATTTCTAAAGCACAATATCCAACATGGTCAAAGTGCTGTACATAATGTTATTATATGTACATAGTATGTATATGATATATATTTACAACATGTTTCTGTAACAATTGTGTGTGTGTGTGTGTGTGTGTGTGTGTGTGTGTGTGTGTGTGTGTGTGTGTGTGTGTGTGTGTGTGTGTGTGTGTGTGTGTGTGTGTGTGTGTGTGTGTGTGTGTGTGTGTGTGTGTGTGTGTGTTATGGGTGAACTCTTTGCAAAAGTAAATTTCCAGAAATATGTTTTAGTACGACAATTCTTTCATAATATTGAACAATTTTCCCATGACATGTATGACATGTATCACTAAGCACATGTTTGCTAAAGCTAATGTATTCTCTGTGAAAGGCATCATTTGAAAGCCTAATGAATGGGATTCATGTTTTTGAACTACCTTAATTAGTATTTGATATACCATGTGCTGGATGCCAGAGATGGAGTGAGTACAATACAAATGTACTCGAGTACGATTACTTTGAACATGCATGAGTATGAGTACGAGTACTCAGAAAACAAATGTATACGAGTACGATTACTTTACAATGTAATCATGATTACTTTCATGATTACTTTAATGAATATCCTGTTTCTAACATAAAGGCGACTTTCATGGAATCCCTAGGTGTCATCTAATTACTGCTATCCACTATCCAGGTGTTATTATTATTATTAATAATTAGACGACTTTCTCAGGTATTCGATGAATCATTTAATGCTGGATTAATAATTTAATTTATGGTTTCTGAATCAAATACAAATAGGAGGCATTTAAGAATTTCAAATACACATGATCAAATACATTACAATAAAAACACTTCAAAACCAGGGGTGCATATTCAAGAGTATCCAATTCAAATAGGTACTATATCAGATGAGGGTCAAATACATTTGTATTTGAAAGTATTTAAATACTTTTTTAAGTATTTTTATTTGATGTTTAGGAATTAAAAGTATTTGTATTTAAATACTTGACTTTTTCAAATATTTTTTTCAAATACATTGTCAGTATCAACATTTCTTTTTCACTGTCACATGTAATGCCTGCCAAACTGATTACCTTAATGCACTGCAACTTCACCCAACAGTGCAAATTACTGATAAAGACACTTAATAACAGGCTTCCCCCTGGCCCTGCAGTGACTACAACTTTTGTTTGCTCAGAGCCAGAGGATGGATTAGCACCTAACAGTGACCATAGGTCAATATCCCCTTTTGTTCTTTAGTCAGGCTGCAATCTGGCATCAGGCTATTCTGGTTTCCTGGCTCACTTTGAAGTTGAGCCTTCCTCACAACATCCTAGCAATGATTAGCAGTGTCTCTTCTGAGGGCAACATAGGCATTTTATTATGGACCTCCTGGCTTAACATACAAACACTATATTTTGGCCTTTACCTCTTTCAGTCAGTTGTCATTGTGAAGCAGTTAGCAACAACAATACTCCCTATCACTGGTCTGTATGTCATTATATGAGCAAAACACTAAATACGCCTATAAACTAGATGTCTCAATATATGTGTTGCTTTTCTTTTACCTACATAGTTATACAAAATGAAAAGTAAAAAAAAGTATTTGAAACACTTTTCAATGTATTCATATTTAAATACATTTATATTTAAAAAGTTTTTGTAATTGTATTTTAATCCCTCAAGAATATTTGTATTTAAATACATTTGAAAGTATTTGACCCTATGTCTGGATGGGACAACCCACAATAGTTGTGGATTTAGACAGGTTTACAGTTTGCACTTAATTGAACATAATAGATAGGGATTTAGCAGCTAACCGCCCGGTCTGTCTGTCTGTCTGTCTGTCTGTCTGTCTGTCTGTCTGTCTGTCTGTCTGTCTGTCTGTCTGTCTGTCTGTCTGTCTGTCTGTCTGTCTGTCTGTCTGTCTGTCTGTCTGTCTGTCTGTCTGTCTGTCTGTCGGTCGTCTGTCGGTCTGTCGTCAGTGGATTTAGACAGGTTTACAGTTTGCACTTAATTGAACATAATAGACAGGGATTTTGCAGCTAACCGCCCAGACCCAGTCAGGCTTCTGGATGTTGGAAATATGACCAGTCATTCACACCATACTGACAGAGCAAACAAGGCAGGTGGGGCTGTGGCCTGGCTTCTAAAATTACAAAGCAAGATGTTAGGGGATGCTTATCTCCTCTTCTCCTGCAGTGCTTCCCAGGGACTGTCACAATTTAACTTGTATGTGATGTGGCTTCTCTGGGAAGAGAAGGTATTAATTAGAGAAATCTGACTGAATATTTTGAATACCTCGATTATTATTACATTTATTAGATTACTTCTAATATTGCCATTTTTATCTGTCTAATATATTTGCTTGCAACTGTTCATATTAAAAAAATATAATCGTGAGAAGTAATCGTGAGTACAATTACTTTGGTAATCTACTCGAGGATGATTACTTTGCTTCGTACTCGAGTACGAGTACTCAAAAAGTACTCGTACTCGAGTATGAGTACACGAGTACGATTACTCCATCTCAGCTGGATGCTGATATGAATATTTATAAAAGTAACTCTTTTTTACATTTACCTAACACGTTTTCAATTTTTTTAATGCTGCTTTGCTTGTTATCTGATAAAATAAATACATTATATCAAGTGCAGTGATTGTACCTGTAGTTATACTTGTATTGTGCTTGCCATTATTTTGAGTCAATTTCATGAAATAGTTTTGGTAAACAGTTTTTACTTTATGATGTCTTTACATATATACAATTTAACAAGTACACCCACCCATTAATACAGACAAATAAAATATCACATAGAGGGTCAGATTCAGAAATCGTCTTGACGGCACAAACACCTCTACTGGCCTTTGAACCAAATTGTGTAGTCTACATTTTTATTGATACCGCATAGCTTCAGCTTCCACTGTCTCATCTGGAGTGGTGATATCGGAAAATGCCACAACTTATTATTATTATCACTTAAACTGGGTCATATTTCAAACAATATAGAAGCACATTAGCATTGAACTATTATAAAAAGTTTGCAGGCATACCAAATTCCTACAATGTGGGAGGCACATCCACAGGGCCCCAGGCCACTTGGATTCACAAATGACATACATCTGTACAATTTTTATAAAAGGTTTGTTGAGAGAGTAAATTAATGTATATTACAACACTCATTTACCTGAGGTGATGAGCTTTTCCGCATGCCCTATGGTGATGATACCTCAAGTTCTGAAAATGTGACACATTTGAATTTTAATGTACTTTGAACAAATTGCAATGTTATGAACGATCACACTATCATCATTGCTTAATATATTAAATTATTATTATAACTATAATATTATAATATTGTCATTATGAATACGTATAACGAAGGCCTAAGTGCAACTGTTACGGATCACTTATAATTTATATTATAAACCTGCTACATACCATATATGACATAAACATTACATAGTTACAGTATTATAATCAATCACTGACGTGTCGTAGTTATCTAAGTATAGGCCATAGTCTATGCCTGGCGTAATCATACTCGTAGCATAGCCATACCTTGGACTTGGTATTTTGTCGTACCATGGCATTGGCTGAATAAGCGCTAAGGTTGAAGGTAAACAATAACATAAATTTAATTATAAAAAAACAGGAATATCAATGACGTATACTCATACGCCTAAATACACACACACACACACACACACACACACACACACACACACACACACACACACACACACACACACACACACACACACACACACACACACACACACACACACACACACACACACACACACACACACACACACACACACACACACACACACACACACACACACACATATATGCGTGATTATAGCTGAGCAATTTGTAATTACTAACCTATCTGGAAGAACATCTGTGCGAACGCTGCATGTTGACTGTGTAGTCAGTGCCAGTTCGCCGGCCCACGGGCACGGTGTCCGTAGCTTGCAAAGCCAGGGCACTGTGACTGTCACTGTTCCGAAGTCATGCTATTCACTGCTTGGTTCCATATTCTTTCCCAATCATGCGTCGATGCTGTCTTTGTCTGCTTAATTTGCCGTGTTGGTGGCATATAAAAATCATGTGTGTGCCTAAACTCGCTGGTCCTAAACGAAAACAACTCGACAGGATGTAGGTCAATCTCACCCCTAAGTCTCGTTCGCGTGAAGACTAAAGCGTATTCCGCTCAAATCTCCATTTCCATAGTTACGTTTCGTACAGAGTTTCGACCGGATTCATTCGAAACGAAAATCTAAATAGTTCTTATTTATTTTATTAATTTCAGAAAAAAGAAGTAACATGTATGCATAAACCAACTAAGCAATCATTAGGGAGTATGTGATACCTCCGCTGTTTGTGAAATTACTAAAAGCACTAGGAGCAAACGATTTTTACGCGAATGAGTGGAGGGAGCAGCTTTAAAGTGCCCAGGAGGATGCTGGTCACAGATAAACTCCTTGAGTAGATCACAAGAGAAACATGGGTGAGTGTTAAAATAATGGTCTTAAAGTGCTCAGGAGGATGCTGATCACAGATAAACTCCTTGAGTAGATCACAAGAGAAACATGGATGAGTGTTAAATGGTCTTAAAGTGCCCAGGAGGATGCTGGTCACAGATAAACTCCTTGAGTAGATCACAAGAGAAACATGGATGAGTGTTAAATGGTCTTAAAGTGCCCAGGAGGATGCTGGTCACAGATAAACTCCTTGAGTAGATCACAAGAGAAACATGGATGAGTGTTAAATGTTCTTAAAGTGCCCAGGAGGATGCTGGTCACAGATAAACTCCTTGAGTAGATCACAAGAGAAACATGGATGAGTGTTAAATGGTCTTAAAGTGCACAGGAGGATGCTGGTCACAGATAAACTCCTTGAGTAGATCACAAGAGAAACATGGGTGAGTGTTAAATGGTCTTAAAGTGCCCAGGATGATGCTGGTCACAGATAAACTCCTTGAGTAGATCACAAGAGAAACATGGATGAGTGTTAAATGGTCTTAAAGTGCCCAGGAGGATGCTGGTCACAGATAAACTCCTTGAGTAGATCACAAGAGAAACATGGATGAGTGTTAAATGGTCTTAAAGTGCCCAGGAGGATGCTGGTCACAGATAAACTCCTTGAGTAGATCACAAGAGAAACATGGATGAGTGTTAAATGTTCTTAAAGTGCCCAGGAGGATGCTGGTCACAGATAAACTCCTTGAGTAGATCACAAGA
Organism: Ridgeia piscesae; assembly: GCA_025642075.2. Classification (NCBI taxonomy): domain Eukaryota; kingdom Metazoa; phylum Annelida; class Polychaeta; order Sabellida; family Siboglinidae; genus Ridgeia; species Ridgeia piscesae. The sequence goes on along the minus strand of JAODUO010002008.1, from coordinate 23,656 downwards.
GAAACATGGATGAGTGTTAAATGGTCTTAAAGTGCACAGGAGGATGCTGGTCACAGATAAACTCCTTGAGTAGATCACAAGAGAAACATGGGTGAGTGTTAAATGGTCTTAAAGTGCCCAGGATGATGCTGGTCACAGATAAACTCCTTGAGTAGATCACAAGAGAAACATGGGTGAGTGTTAAATGGTCTTAAAGTGCCCAGGAGGATGCTGGTCACAGATAAACTCCTTGAGTAGATCACAAGAGAAACATGGATGAGTGTTAAATGGTCTTAAAGTGCCCAGGAGGATGCTGGTCACAGATAAACTCTTTGAGTAGATCACAAGAGAAACATGGGTGAGTGTTAAATGGTCTTAAAGTGCCCAGGAGGATGCTGGTCACAGATAAACTCCTTGAGTAGATCACAAGAGAAACATGGATGAGTGTTAAATGGTCTTAAAGTGCCCAGGAGGATGCTGGTCACAGATAAACTCCTTGAGTAGATCACAAGAGAAACATGGGTGAGTGTTAAATGGTCTTAAAGTGCCCAGGAGGATGCTGGTCACAGATAAACTCCTTGAGTAGATCACAAGAGAAACATGGGTGAGTGTTAAATGGTCTTAAAGTGCCCAGGAGGATGCTGGTCACAGATAAACTCACTTGAGTAATCACAAGAGAAACATGGGTGAGTGTTAAATGGTCTTAAAGTGCCCAGGATGATGCTGGTCACAGATAAACTCCTTGAGTAGATCACAAGAGAAACATGGGTGAGTGTTAAATGGTCTTAAAGTGCCCAGGATGATGCTGGTCACAGATAAACTCCTTGAGTAGATCACAAGAGAAACATGGGTGAGTGTTAAATGGTCTTAAAGTGCCCAGGATGATGCTGGTCACAGATAAACTCCTTGAGTAGATCACAAGAGAAACATGGATGAGTGTTAAATGGTCTTAAAGTGCCCAGGAGGATGCTGGTCACAGATAAACTCCTTGAGTAGATCACAAGAAAAACATGGATGAGTGTTAAATTGTCTTAAAGTGCCCAGGAGGATGCTGGTCACAGATAAACTCCTTGAGTAGATCACAAGAGAAACATGGGTGGGTGTTAAATGGTCTTAAAGTGCCCAGGAGGATGCTGGTCACAGATAAAGTCCTTGAGTAGATCACAAGAAAAACATGAGTGAGTGTTAAATTGTCTTAAAGTGCCCAGGAGGATGCTGGTCACAGATAAACTCCTTGAGTAGATCACAAGAGAAACATGGGTGGGTGTTAAATGGTCTTAAAGTGCCCAGGAGGATGCTGGTCACAGATAAAGTCCTTGAGTAGATCACAAGAAAAACATGAGTGAGTGTTAAATGTCTTAAAGTGCCCAGGAGGATGCTGGTCACAGATAAACTCCTTGAGTAGATCACAAGAGAAACATGGGTGAGTGTTGCAGGCATTGGTGCGAGAGATTTAGTGGTAAATGGAATATGACATGTGTTGATTAAGATATTAGCATACAACCTTGAAAAGTCAGAATTTGCCGCACATAAGATATCATTAGTGACTTGTTTGTGTGGTAAATTATTGTGAGTTGGCGGTGACATTAATCCATGTGTGGACTCTCATTTCCCCAGGTATTGTCTGGGTGAGTTGCGAGGCAAACACACATACGAACCCTTTGTGTCCACCTGGGACTCATTCTGGGGGTCGGAGGTCAGATGCAAGAGCTACACCATGTCCACTATGGAATACTTTCTGAGAAAAGAAGGTAAGTATCAAGAAGGCAGGAATGGTATGTTGAAGGTTGGATAAATCAAAATGTTATAACATACAGATACATTCTGTTTAAATAACATTTGAATTGTTATACAGACATGTCAAAGTCATATCAAAGTCACGTGATATGAGGGGCAACACTTGGTTATTAACATTTTATCGTACATTTATTAGAACACATTATGTAACTTTTGGTTTCATTATTTGCCACTTGGTGGCAGCACAAATATTTCAGGTGCCAGAAAATGGATATGAATCCTACGGACACAATGGCCTGTTTTTCTGACTCTAAAAAGTCGAATAACTTTGTTAATAATAAAGTTATTGACAAAAATCAGAAAGTGTTGTAAACTACATAGCATACTCTATCACACAGAAGTGTTGAAATTATTATATCACAATTTTCTTGATGTACCAGGCTTAAAATTCACAAAACAAACTCACACAAAACATTACATACATCGTCTGCGGTGGTTTTGGTTTTAACCAAACCCTAGGCTAAAATAACGAGTCCTAAATAATACTAAGCTAACCCTAAACTTAGCCTAAGGCTAAACCATTAAACCTACACTGCTAATAAACAACACAATGCCGTTATTACGCCAACTTACAGTAATCATAGAGCTACGTGTAGCTGACACTGATGATGTCGAGTGCCAGCGAGGTTTGTATGAGTTTGTTTTGTGAATTTTATTTGTTTCAATAATGTTAGTGATTTTATTGTGTAACCTAGTGTGTGTACATATACATAAGATATGTGAGGAGAAATTTGGCAGCTCTAGGTTGTCATTTTCATGGTTAGGTCGGAAGGTAAAAATCACCATCAACCAAGCAAAGAAAACTACAAAAACAAATTATACAGTTTACTTACATAACTTAAAAGTAACACATTTAATTAATTACATACCTGTATCTCCTTTACCTCTATCTGCAATAGAATAGGGCATGTCGTATCCAAACTCCTACATTAGTTCAATTTGGGCTGTTTGGGGCAAATTTAACTTTGTTTTACAGATAAAGCTCCTCAGACAGTTGTAACTAGATTTGATGTTAAATAAGTGCATTCATTTGTGTATGTTTCTAGACAACCGGGCCAAGGTACAGTTGCTGAGCAGCGAGGTCGGGACTACTGCAAGGAGTTGGAGGAGAGGGAATGGACAGCCCGGGAGAAGTGGGAGCGAGGTGGACACACGGTGGGCACAGCTTTATCTAGGGACTTGTCCATCTGTCATTTGGAAGGGTTCAGATTGAAATGGATGAGTAGATGGTACACATTGGAATAGATGGGTAGATGATACAAATTGAAGCGAATTGGTAGATGGTACAAATTGAAATGGATGGGTAGATGGTACAAATCGAAATGGATGGGAGATGGTACAAATCGAAATGGATGGGGAGATGGTACAAATTGGAATGGATGGGGAGATGGTACATATTGGAGTGGATGGGTAGACGGTACAAATTGAAGTGGATTGGTAGATGGTACAAATTGAAATGGATGGGGAGATGGTACAAATTGGAGTGGATTGGTAGGTGGTACACATTGGATTGGATGGGTAGACGGTACAAATTGAAGCGGATTGGTAGATGGTACAAATTCAAATGGATGGGTAGATGGTACAAATTGAAATGGATGGGGAGATGGTACAAATTGGAATGGATTGGTAGATGGTACACATTGGAGTGGATGGGTAGACGGTACAAATTGAAGCGGATTGGTAGATGGTACAAATTGAAATGGATGGGTAGATGGTACAAATTGAAATGGATGGGAAGATGGTACAATTTGGAATGAATGGGTAGATGGTACAATTTGGAATGGATGGGTAGATGGTACAAATTGAAATGGATGGGAAGATGGTACAAATTGGAATGGATGGGTAGATGGTACACATTGGAGTGGATGGGTAGATGGTACAAATTGAAGTGGATTGGTAGATGGTACAAATTGAAATGGATGGGGAGATGGTACAAATTGGAATGGATGGGTAGATGATACAAATTGGAATGGATGGGTAGATATTACAAATTGGAATGGATGGGTAGATGGTACAATTTTGAATGGATGGGTAGATGGTACAAATTGGAATGGATGAGTAGATGGTACAAATTGGAAGACTGACAAATTCACTGGGTTATCATAAAAAGTCAATATCAACATCATCTTAATCAAGCTCTAACATAACTGTAGTTTGCATTACGATGTAAAGTTTGAAGTATTTTGTAAGTAGGCCTGTCCTAATTATGACTGGCTGTATGTGTTGAAACTAGATGAGTTTGGACGGACGAATGAGAACACACCAGAAGACTGGTCCAAGTCCTACAAAGACTTCAGGTACACATTTACTTCTGGAAAATGATATACATATATATATATCAAATGGAAGCATGGCTTTATGTTACGCTTTAAGTTAGCTACTAGGAATTATATATATATATATTCACCATCATCAATGTGCAGTCAAAACCTCCCGTGGTTGGGTGAAGGCCTCAGCATGCTGCTTCTACATCTGTTTATCTTGCGCTATCCTCTGCCTGGTGGAACCTTCCAGTAATCATCTAGTTCGTCTCTCCAATGTCTCACCGGCCTTCCTCTAGGTATTTTCCTTTCATAGGGTTTCCATTAGGTGATACGCAGTGTCCATCGGTTATCTCGTGTTCCTGCCCAGGTCCACTTCCGTCTACAGACGTGTTCAGTCACGTCTGTGTCCTTTGTCTATTCTCTTACCTAGATGTTTATTTTTCTGTCCCGGTATGTGATGTTTAACATATTCCTTTCCATCTGTGTTTGTGCAGCTACAGTTGCTGGCTTGTTCTTTGCGTGGCTGGCGAGTGCCTATGTTTCCGTGCCATGTCATTGCTGGAAGATCAACTGGAGGTGCTTTTTGAGGCAGTAACTGATTTTTGAGGAACGTTATAATGTAGTATCACAATGGTTATAATAGTATGTGATATTGTTACATATATTACTTACGATTAAATCATATTTTATTATAATAATCATAAGCAATTTAGAGTATAATAATACCTCATTCATATTTCTTTGATAAATATCAGCAATGAGATTGTTTTTATTTGTCACACTCATTCAATTTGCCAAATTGCTCAAATTATTGGCTCGCTGCCAAACTCTGCCATAAAAAATGGCTAGGATCCTAAGCAGTGGTCATCAAAATCTCTAATTCAAAATGGATGTGGACAATTTAAAAAGAAATCCTGGTCTGTTTTGTGTGACTACGTTCAGACCGGTCATTTAGAATATAAACTACATAGTTTGTGTGTTTTAGTTGTTATTTGAGTGTGACTGTTGCAGGCAGGGGACAAGTTGACGGGAGCATTGTTCCAGCGACCTCCACTTATCTCGGCCGTGAAGCAACTGTTACGAGTGGATAATTTGTGAGAGTAAACTCCTCGAGTACGATCACAAGAGAAACATGGGTGAGTGTTGCAGGCATTGGTGGGAGAGATTTAGTGGTAAATGGAATGTGATGTGTTGATTAAGGTATTTGCAAAACAACCTTGAAAAGTCATAATTTGCCCCATATAAAGTATCATTAGTGACTTGTTTGTGTGGTACATTATTGTGAGTTGTCAACTTGCTCTGTGAATAGCCAACGCTCTGGCTATTCACACAGCAGCTCTGTGGACAAGACTATTTTTGACTCGGTGTGTTTGTGTTTCAGAGGAAGTATTCAGGCAGCAGCGATTCCAGCAAGTGACGATCTTACCACACCCTCAGTGGTGACACCTAGTGGCAGTAAGAAGAAACACAAGAAGCAGGAAGAAGTTGTAAGTTGGACCGACTGGTTTGGTGTATTTGTTTGGCACTGTGGCCATTACTGTGGAATCTTGCTTTACCAGTTACCTCCATAATAGAGCCACTTCACAATTACAGTCACCATAGGACAATTATATCTCTTACACTAAAGTACAGATGTTAGTTATTCAGATCACAGGGCAAGTCTTAGGAATGTCCTTTGTAGCGAGGTTCCACTTTTTATTACTATTAACAACCATTTTCTCCAGAACCAGTGATCTACCAGTGCAGTGTTCAGAAGTTTTGAAGGTAATTGTTTATGGAAAAGTTACCCCCAAATTATTTCAAACATTTCCTAAAATTACCAACCTCAGTGCAGATTGTGAATGCTAATTATTTAACTCCAAATATGATGTCAACCAATGCTAAATAACATATTGTTTTTTTACCAGAATCGGTATCATTATATATATATATATATATAAATATACAGTATACTGTATATATATAATATATATTATACTTTTGGAAGTTGTCCAAATATGTTACTTACTTTGTAGGAGGAAACATCACACAAGAAAAAGCACAAAAAGGCGTCAACGGATTGCGATTGAAGATTCCTATTTTTACAGAAACCTTACGGAGTGAATGCCATCATATTTTTATGTTTGGTTATGAGATAAAAACTTCTAGAAATAATGCTGTCCCTAATTGGCAATTTGTCATTTCTTTGTGACACCTAGGCTAGTGGTGACAACAATGAGTGTTGTTTCATGTGTTGTTTCCTTGACAAATGCTAGTACAGAGTCTGTAGTACATTAAATGTATCGGGTACATATGTAAAATGAACACAACTGCATTAGGTGCTGTATAAACAACCATCTTTTTATTGCATGTATTCAAGCCAGTTTCCTTTTATTGATCACGTCTCAGTTTACCTTTGAGTGCAGCTTTCTAAGCACCTAATGAATAATACACACATAATCTACTACATCTGTACCTACACACGTGTCAGTGTATATCATGCACCGGTACACGATCACACCAGATCACAGACATCATCTGGAGTTGGATACTGTCTACTTTAGCATATGACAAGTTTACCATGATATTGTACAACTATACAACATGTACAGTTATACTGCACTATATACAAAAATAGCATCCTGTACTTAAACATTAAATGCACCTTGGATAAGTCAAACCTCAGACTCGTGGAATATATATATATATACATACAAAATGTACAATGATGCTGTACATACTGTACACAAGAATATCATCGTGTACACCAAATACAGTGCATCCCGGCAGGGTTGGGTCCAAATACATATTTGTGATCAAATAAAAGTACTACTCAGGAAAAGCAATGTATAGCCAAATCAAATACATTGCTTTTCCTGATTTCAATTCAAATTTCCAATACACTGCCATTTGTTATTCAAATACAATTCAAGTACATTGCCGTTTTTGAAATTTGATTCAAATATGATGCATGGCCCGTGTTTCCATTATAGTGTATTATAGTGGTTGCAATTTTGTCTTTGGCTTGATTGACTGCTGTAGACTAATTGGCAGGCAGGTTTACTAGACTGTCCTTAGCTGTACTACTTTACCAACTAGTGGGTACTCTTCCCCTGCACAAATACAAATATGTATTTGAACCCAACCCTGCATCATGGATAAATCAAACCTCGGATTCATGGAAATATTTAGACTTATCCAAACTTCAACTTATCAGTGTCATATTTGCTGAGCACCTTACATCATAATGTTTGCATCATTAAAGCAACGGACACAGCTTTTGACGCAAATTAATTTAAAGCACAATAAAAAACTACAATGCACGCAACATAATTTATATACACAAATAAACTTTAGAATTGAGTAGCAGGATTCTTGTGTCGGCAATACATTACTTCCAGTACAAAAAAAGGACCTACTTTTGATGGCTGTGGATGGGTTCCCTGCTTTTCTTATTATATATATATATATATATATATATATATATATATGTATGCTAGAGATAAAATGAAAAAAATCAGGCTAAAAGAGGGTTAGGTAAAAAAAAGCCCTTTGGCTGCTGGACTAAGTGAAGCAATGTTTTGCTTCATGTTTGTAAACAAATGTATGTGTTTTTGCAAATATTTTTGTGATTTCCAATACAAATACAAAAACTATCTGTATTAAAACTGAAATAATTGGACCCAACCCTGCTGAGTAATGATCAACTTAAGAAGGTGCAACATTGTCTTGTAGAATATACAAACATATGGATTATCTTGTTACAACAGCAGACACTCATCAGGCTTTGCAAGAAAGCATGTGATTTCAGTCTGTTTCTTTGCAAAGCCAAAGAGAAATGCCATCTTTGTGCACCAGGGGTCACTGCGACTGATTTACACTGGCTCCAGCTCTGCTCTACCCTTGTCTGTCATATATACATTCACATTCATAACACAACAAATCATTTAAATAAATAACATCTCACCATTTCTGATCACATTAGCTGTGGCATAGGTTTTGTCTAATACAAGGATCTGCACGTGGCGGGACTATTTACATCACCAAATGCAGAAGACATAACTACAACATTCATGCAGGTATTGCGTAGTCAGTAAGTAAGCCATAACAAACTAGAATAAAAAAGTGTCTTAAAATCTCTTGCACATGACTGTTCATTTCTCATCACATTCGTCGAGGAGACATTAACAATAAATACAACACGTGTACTCGGTAGTAGCAGAAATACTACAAAATGTGTACCTCTGAGTAAGTGGGTAAGATATCCACATCATACTAGAAGTACTGTGTGACAGAACACAAACAACTCGCAGTTATTTCTCTTTCACGTGTACATCGTGTGCTGTGGGGCCATTGGATACTGTATTTGTCGTGTACTGACGTCGCTGTAGTTTTACTGCAATCAAAATAATAGTAGTATTTAAATATGTTACAAAACTAGAAATATCATTAAAATATCACTGAAAGAACGTATGGTATTTATTTTCTCAAACAAACTCATTTTGACCAAGTCCTTTTAACTATTTCAAGCTATCACACCAGTGTTTTTTTAAATACACATTAATAATACATGTTAATTCTGAACCAGGTCCTTGTCTAAAGTCGCGAGATATTTTTAGTGTTTCCCGGGTCAACGGTCGTCACAAAGTATTATTTAGGTATTATTCACAATGTGTCTTTGTCAAATGCATTTATAAAATATAACAAACTTCACACATGAAATAACATTTATTTTTGGGGACCTTTTTTCATGCACAAATTAAAAAAACCATACATGATGCTACAACGTACTAAATAGGCTACATGTATTGTACATACATATATCTCCACATTCTCGAGAGGAATTTTTATTATTTTTTGGGAGAACGGTAGATAAAGGTTAATATTTTAGGTTGGGTGTAAGTGGGTGCTTAATGGAAATTAAGGTGCATATACACAATCCCTCTTGACAGTTTGTAGTGTATGTCTTTAAGTACATGACTTCCCAATTTGGAGTTGATCTGTCTTACGGTTTTCTCTCACAATCTGCATGAAATGTACACAGTGACTACAAACATCCTACAATACATGTAGCCTATTTAGTGCAAAGGGTTAATGGTTGTGGCAAGTTCACTGGTGTGTAAGGGGTTAATGACTGTGGCGTGCACTTACAGTTCTCTTCCATGTCGTTGGTGCGAGGTTTCTGTTTCCACTTCTGTTCCATTTTGTCCATCTCCTGATTGATCATGTCAAAGACCGTCTCGGTGACCTCTCTGATACGACCAGCGGGAAGTTTTTGTACAGGTCGTGGTCTGTCTCACCCACCTGTGGACCATTTACATCACCAGAAATTTACACAGTGACTACAAACATCCTACAATACATGTAGCCTATTTAGCGTGTTGTAGCACCATGTATTGTTTTTCAATTTGTTCATGAAAAAAGGTCGCAAAAACAAATGTCTCCCATTTCCACCACACATGTCCAAAAATAAAATGTTCACTTGTTATAATATGTATTTTAACCCACAGAGATGATTCCCACCAAGTTTTAGTTATCTAGCATCAAAATACAAAAGCGCTTATCCCCTTAAAAAGTAACTACACATTCTGTCTGAAACAGTTGGTAAAACACTCGTCACTTTTTCTCTGGTGCACCGTCTTTTGTGTCAGAGGCAATGTGTTTGTTCAACATTATAGTTTCCTAAATGGCCAACTATATCACAGGCGAAATAGTCACATCCCTCTACGGCGAACTGCTTAGCTACCAATCAAACTGTCTCCTAGCTTAGATAACCCAGGGCCCGTGAAGTGGCAGCACTTTATTTGTGCAGTGGCCACTGTCATGCAGACAATATTAGGCTTACCTCTTCATTAATTTTGTTATCATTATCACTGTCATCATCATTGTTGTCACCATCATCATCTGAGCTGCTGTCATGAGTACCATCGAGTTGTCTGACAAACTTGACACGAGTGTTGTCTATGTCGATAGTGGGTTGTGACACTGGGGATGTCAATGTCATCTGATGCGCTGTCCACTGCTCCGTCCAGTTGAATGACCACTTCAGCCATTGTCGTTGGTTTCTTTCTCCTGGCAGAAACATAAGGCAACATCTCATCACGATATATATCCTAGGACTGATAGGACTGGGTGGCACTAGGAAGCTTAACTTCTCTCACATAACTGTTTCACTTGGCACCATTAGTACACTAGCAACAATGTCCATCCCTGGAATAATTTGGCAGTTCATATGTGACAATGTTTACCATTTGTAAGGACACATTCTTGTGTAAATATTGTAATATGCTCGTATTGGTATGTAGAGAATGGGGGAGAGAAAGAGGAAATAATAGGAGAGATAATGGGATAGGGAGTGCAAAAAAGAGTGAATGAGAGAGAGAGAGAAAGAGAATGAAGGAGAGGTACATAAACTAGATAAATATATATATACAAACGTATATTTAATATATTCATTTATCTCTAAGCTACAGAGAAAGGGCTTACGGAATAAAATATATCCACATCTTTTCTGCATGACTGCGATTCCAGAACTAAAAACAAGACATGTTCTACGGTATTGTGCAGTGAACAGTTGCAAAAACACATTAGAAATGCTGACCATTCAAACTTTCACCTTTTCAGGTCAAACAAAATGGGGACTTTAAAAATACGACAGAGATTCTTGAATCACTTCTTTGATGTCCATCATCAAGGTCATCAACTGGAAAGAAAGACTGAGTTTACATATCATATGACATCTGGCAGCATCTGACCTGTCCACTAGGAAGCAATTGACCTCTCGGTTGTGTCACAAGTTGCTTAGCTTTCAGGACTGATCAGAATCATCTACGGCCGACGAATGAACCACAAGCGCGAGGTTTGGTCATTGTCCATATCTATAAACTACTGAAGTTGTCAAAGGATGGATACAACAGAGAGGTAAATTTGATATGCAAGATTATGAAGGTGATTTTAAATGACAATGGCCTTGTGTAATATATTCAACTGGTCTGACACTACAAACGAGAACCAAAGAGAAAACATACAGTAAATACTGATTTTCGTAACTTTTAGTGTGTCCAAAACACCCTATGTCTGAATGCATTCTGTCACAAAGGAGATGATCAAAGTTGGACAGGCTTACTTACTGAAGTAAGACTGCTCAATATAAACATGCTGGTTACGTAGTAGTCACCTTTAATAATTATTACCTTGTGACTTAAGTGAAATCTGCCTGCATTGAGACAACAATCACATGATAATCTTGAATAAAACTCACTTATATATATTCCACCAACAGGACAAATTAAGAGAGACGCAACAAACCCATGTTCGTGAAATGTCAACAGAAATCAGGTCAAAAGTCGGATCCTATCTTGACTCCCTTGGCCTTGACGACCTGGTCGTCTCGGGTCTTATGATAGAACTGTAGTCGGTTGGTGTACAGCTTGAGGTGTTCTTCTGTCACGTCTGCAGGAAGGACCTGCCCAGCTTGAGCACCTCGCCCTCCATGATACAATCCGTCTACACGGCTGAAACAGACGGCTCATTGACACTCAAATGTATGTAAATATGTATGTAAAAGCCCTCAAATATCATGATACGGTTATTTGGGTGATGCTATTTAGTATATTATTTACCTCTCAAGAAAATGTTGTGCGAGATGCAGCTGAAATACACTGAAAAAACTGTTTCTTCAGATGTTGACTATATAAAATTATGTAAAAGCTTCATTTAATAACGGAACCATGTCACGTTGTTGTGTGATTTGATTTAAATACATCCTTGTTGTGCATTTGCAAGTAAGGGACCATGCCACATTTGTGTGATTCTGTTTAGTAATGACATGCCACGTTGCTTGTGTATTTGATTTATGTAACGGGACACATCCACTTTGTGTGAGAAGAATCCATGCCATTGCTGCAATTAGATGCACGATTATGACTTTAGTACACGGGACCATGCCACTGTTGTATAGCCATGTGATTTGATTTAGAAGGACCTGCAGTTGTTGTGGATTTGATTTAATAACGAATCACTTGTGGTGATTTGATTTATAACACATGCCAGTTGTTGTGTGATACTTGTATTAGTAATTGAGACCTGCCACGTTGTCTGTTCGAATATAACGGCCATGCCACTCTGTGTGATGTTTAGTATGGGACCAAGCCCGTTGTTGGATTTGATTAGTAACGGGACCATGCCACTTTTGGTGTTTATTTATATGGGACCATCCACGTGTTGTGTGATTTGATTTAGTAAGGGACCATGCCACTTTTGTGTGATTTGATTTATAAGGGACCATGCCACGTTTTGTGTGATTTGATTTAGTAATGCACTTTTTGTGATTGAAGTTCCATGCCACGTTGTTGTGTGATTTGATTTAATAACGGGACCTGCCATTTTTATCTGTTACTACGGATTAGTTTGTGTGATTTGATTTAGTAATGGGACCATGCCACGTTGTTGTGGTAGAGTTATGCATTTATGATAACGGGACCATGCCACTTGTTGTGTGATTTGATTTAGTAATCGGGACCATGCCACGTTGTTGTGTGATTTGATTTAGTAATGGGACCATGCCACGTTGTTGTGTGATTTGATTTAGTAATCGGGACCATGCCACATTGTTGTGTGATTTGATTTAGTAATGGGACCATGCCACGTTGTTGTGATTTGATTTAGTAACGGGACCATGCCACGTTGTTGTGTGATTTGATTTAGTAATGGGACCATGCCACGTTGTTGTGATTTGATTTAGTAACGGGACCATGCCACGTTGTTGTGTGATTTGATTTAGTAATGGGACCATGCCACGTTGTTGTGATTTGATTTAGTAACGGGACCATGCCACTTGTTGTGTGATTTGATTTAGTAATGGGACCATGCCACGTTGTTGTGATTTGATTTAGTAACGGGACCATGCCACTTGTTGTGTGATTTGATTTATTAACGGGACCATGCCACGTTGTTGTGTGATTTGATTTATTAACGGGACCATGCCACTTTGTTGTGTGATTTGATTTATTAACGGGACCATGCCACGTTGTTGTGATTTGATTTAATAACGGGACCATGCCACGTTGTTGTGTGATTTGATTTAATAATTTCAATTGGCCATCTCAAAATACACTGCTACATCCACATCTATGCATCTGTTGCTAAAATATACAATTCACTACAGTGCAATTGGTTAACTGGCTAAATTCAACCAGACACCATCTCAACTTCTCTGGGAAGCATCCAGCCATATGCTGCAATTAATGCACGAAGACTGCTCATACACATATCCACCACTGTGTATATTCATTTACACAGCTGAGTGAACTGGAGCAATGTAGAGTGAACAAAACTTGCAGTTTTAACACCACAGCACAGGATTTGAACCCGGGTTCTCTTAACTGGTGCATTCAATGTGGTGAGTCCATTTAGTATGTCTGGTGTTGATAATAATTGTGGCGAGTTCACCAGGGTGTGATGGGTTAATTACTGGCGAGTTCATTTGGGTGCAAGGTAAGAGTAAAGGGTTAATGACTGTATTGACTTCATTTAGCTCTGAGGGGTTACTAATTGTAGCGAGAGACTTGAGTGTAGAGTTAACAATTGGCCACCTACGTAAGATATAGTGTGGCCTCATCTGGTAGACCTGGGGCTGACCAAAACAATGTCACATTGATCAACACACCGGCACACTTATCAACACACTGCGACAATGACCAACACACTGACCAACATAATGGCACAACAATTGACATACTGGCACACTGACAAGATATATTAGTTCCACCCCCCATACTCACCCTGGTGTTGCTGGAGGTGGGTGGTGCAGGTGGCAGTGATGTTGACTGTTGTGGTGTGGTGTGGTAGGTTGCGCCGCCAGTGCAGTCTGCTGCTGCTTGTGTCTGTTGACAGCGAGGTTCTGGTCTGCCGTCATGTTGTCCTCGGTCTTCGACTGATGTGTCTTGCTCTCCCACAGCTGCAACAGTCGCTAGATGGCAGCACTCACAAAATGTAGTACACTCCTGATAAATCAGTTTTTGATTCCATTTTGACCTCAAGTTACGTGGTTGTGAAGAATAAATGGAGAGATTTATATGCAGTGTGTGGAGAGAAGTCAGGGTGGTCACTGTTTTTTAATAAAAACCATATGTTTTCATTAAAAACTCATTTGTCACGACAGTCCACAATCCATAACTTCACTCAGAAACAAAATGGACAAAACACAGAGACTTGTCTTCTTGGTGTGATTCACAACAAAGAAGATGAGTACACCACTGCATGGGCCACCTGTCACAGGAGCAATGACCCTTGCACAGGCACTCAGGACTGTCAATCACTACCCGACGAATGCCACAACCGAGGTTTTCAGTCCATTCTATAAATATATTCAAACATGTCACAAAAAATGATGCAAAGTGTTTTATAATCCCGAGTAATAATCACTATCTCACTCACAGACCACGTGAAACTATATATTACTAACTAGTCTGTCCAAAACACCCTTGCAAACCCTAAAGACTGTGTTTCAGCTAGCTTGTGTTTGAGCATTTCTTACAAATCTATACGTCAAGTCAAAGTTTAAACTTAAGTGAAATCTGCCTGCATTGAGACAACAATCACATGATAATCTTGAATAAAACTCACTTATATATATTCCACCAACAGGACAAATTAAGAGACGCAACAAACCCATGTTCGTGAAATGTCAACAGAAATCAGGTCAAAAGTCGGATCCTATCTTGACTCCCTTGGCCTTGACGACCTGGTCGTCTCGGGTCTTATGACAGAACTGTAGTCGGTTGGTGTACAGCTTGAGGTGTTCTTCTGTCACGTCTGCAGGAAGGACCTGCCCAGCTTGAGCACCTCGCCCTCCATGATACAATCCGTCTACACGGCTGAAACAGACGGCTCATGACACTCAAATGTATGTAAATATGTATGTAAAAGCCCTCAAATATCATGATACGGTTATTTGGTATGCTATTTAGTATATTATTTACCTCTCAAGAAAATGTTGTGGAGATAGTAATACCTGAAAAAACTGTTTTTGATTTGATTATAAAATATGTAAGTTATTTAATAACGGAACCATGCACTTGTTGTGTGATTTGATTTATAAGGGACCATGCCCTTGTTGTGTGATTTGATTTAGTAACGGGACCATGCCACTTGTTGTGTGATTTGATTTAGTAAGGGACCATGCCACTTGTTGTGTGATTTGATTTATAAGGGACCATGCCACTTGTTGTGTGATTTGATTTAGTAATGGGACCATCCCTTATGGTTGTGTGAAACGGATTTGTAATTTAGTAAGGGACCATGCCTTTATTTGTTCCCTGTGTGATTTGAATTTAGTAACGGGACCATGCCACTTGTTGTGTGATTTGATTTAGTAAGGGACCATGCCACGTTGTTGTGTGATTTGATTTATTGCAATGGGACGCTCATGCCACTTGTTGTTGGGGCGTGTTGATTTGATTTATAAGGGACTGCCACTGTTATTTTGGTTGTGTGATTTGATTTAATAACGGGACCATGCCTAATGGCTGTTGTTGTGTGATTTGATTTATAAGGGACCATGCCACGTTGTTGTGATTTGATTTATAACGGGACCATGCCACTTGTTGTGTGATTTGATTTATAACGGGACCATGCCACGTTGTTGTGATTTGATTTATAAGGGACCATGCCACGTTGTTGTGTGATTTGATTTAATAATTTCAATTGGCCATCTCAAAATACACTGCTACATCCACATCTATGCATCTGTTGCTAAAAAAAGTGCAATTGGTTAACTGGCTAAATTCAACCAGACACCATCTCAACTTCTCTGGGAAGCATCCAGCCATATGCTGCAATTAATGCACGAAGACTGCTCTACACATATCCACCACTGTGTATATTCATTTACACAGCTGAGTGAACTGGAGCAATGTAGAGTGAACAAAACTTGCAGTTTTAACACCACAGCACAGGATTTGAACCCGGGTTCTCTTAACTGGTGCATTCAATGTGGTGAGTCCATTTAGTATGTCTGGTGTTGATAATAATTGTGGCGAGTTCACCAGGGTGTGATGGGTTAATTACTGGGAGTTCATTTGGGTGCAAGGTAAAGTAAAGGGTTAATGACTGTATTGACTTCATTTAGCTCTGAGGGGTTACTAATTGTAGCGAGAGACTGAGTGTAGAGTTAACAATTGGCCACCTACGTAAGATATAGTGTGGCCTCATCTGGTAGACCTGGGGCTGACCAAAACAATGTCACATTGATCAACACACCGGCACACTTATCAACACACTGCGACAATGACCAACACACTGACCAACATAATGGCACAACAATTGACATACTGGCACACTGACAAGATATATTAGTTCCACCCCCCATACTCACCCTGGTGTTGCTGGAGGTGGGTGGTGCAGGTGGCAGTGTGTTGACTGTTGTGGTGTGGTGATTAGTATACAGAAGTCTAGTCTAGTCCAGGTCATTGCCCCAGAGTTGTGTTAATTCTGTAAGTGGGCCTCATCTGTGACTGGCCAAAACGAATTTTAGTTAACACGCGTATGACATACAAATGTGCAAATACTACATAAGCAGTATTTGAGCGTGGCTACACGTAAGTTTTCTAGTTCCAATCCACATGACCTGAATGTTGTTGGATTCTGTGCTCAAGTGACAATGAGTAGCTTTCAACAATGGTTTGGAGTTGAACAGGTGCTGTCATGTCCTATGTCAGTGTGCATGTCAAAAGCCATATGGCTTTTCACTCTGTAACAAAATGCATTTCATGTTACACACACTAGTAAAACACATTCCACAGGTAGTTCACAAGCAATAACACAAGTGTTTGTCTGCACTTTGTGTGACTCAAGTCCAGTTGACCACCTCTAATCGGTGTCAATGCAAGAACCTGCGATGGGCTTCACGGGCACACAGAACGTGCACTTTGTACGGCACACCAAAGTACATTTACATGCAATAAAAACAATGGAGCATTTACAAAAAGTTACAAGGTGTTTCTAGGGCAACTGAAAAATGATAACAACCACAATAGCACTGTAGAAGCACTGTGAATAGACACTCAGGGCACTCCAAAAGTCACGTCAACTGTCCAACACGGACTCATGGCCACTTAACTGGGTCATCTAGTCCATTTTGACTATAATTCAACAGTCAATCAAAAACTTATCGAAATGTTTTTAATACAACATACATATAAAATCCAATACTCACTTAATCCACCAATAGGAAATAAAATGCAAAAACCTGACGTCCATTCGGAAACCGTAAAGCACTCTAACTGACCCTGCCATTAGCTGTCGTTCGGCTTTACAACAGTATCGTTTAACAGTGAATTTCTGCTTGCACAATAATGATACTTGAAAACTCTTTCATAATCCAACGGACAAATATAACAAACCATTCAAAATGTAAAATATTAAAAGCATCACATTGACTCATTGGCTACACTGTCTTGGCTTCAAGAAATGTGTCGTGGCGTTGATTTTTCTTCTTGGAAGGACTACATTAGACTCGCTCATATACAACTTAACGTGTATCGCGGCTAAACCTAAATTTGTAAATATTGTAAACTCAAACAGACGTTATTGGATGTATTTATATATATTACCAAAATGTGTGAATGTTAAATGACCTACTGTTTTTAGTGTTGACTTATAATGAAAAGTCATTTAATAACGGAACCTGCCGTTGTTTGTGATTGATTTAGAATGGACTCCCGTGGTATTTGTTTAACGAATGATTGTTGTATTTATTTAGTAATGGACATGCTATATTACTTGACATTTGTGATTTGATCTAGAATGGCCATGCAGTGTTAGATTGATTTAAGACATGCCAGTTTTGATTTGTTTACAATGCCACAGTGTTGATTTGTTTAAAGGACATGCACTGTGTGTATAATTTAAATGTGCCCGTGTTGTGTTTATTAACGGCCATGCCATTGTTGGTTAATCATAGGGACCCCACTATCGG
This sequence comes from Ridgeia piscesae, assembly GCA_025642075.2. NCBI lineage: Eukaryota > Metazoa > Annelida > Polychaeta > Sabellida > Siboglinidae > Ridgeia > Ridgeia piscesae. Next base: position 5,659 of record JAODUO010002008.1, on the reverse strand, counting down.
ATGCTTTTAAGGGACCGCCATTTGTATTTATTTTAAGGGACCCAGTTTGATTTATTTATAAGGGACATCCAGTTGTTGTTTTGTTTTATTTAATTGCATCCAATCTTCAATCTGCATCTAATCATTGTACGTGCAATTGGTTAACTGGTAAATTCACTGACATCTAATTCTGGGAAGCTCCACATGTGAATTAATGCGAAGATGCTACCATACCACCATGTTAATTATTTACAGCTGAGTGAACTGGAGAATGTAAGTGAACAAAACTTGCAGTTTTAACACCAACGGATTTGGGGTTCTTTTGGTGCATTCAATGTGGTGAGTCCATTTAGTATGTCTGGTGTGATAATAATTGTGGCGAGTTCACCAGGGTGTGATGGGTTAATTGGAGTTATTTGGGTGCAAGGTAAGAGTAAAGGGTTAATGACTATTGACTTCATTTAGCTCTGAGGGGTTACTAATTTAGCGAGAGACTTGAGTGGATTAAATCCAATAGGCACATAAGATTTTGGCCACTGAACCTGGGCTGACCAAAACAATTCACATTGCCACGGTTATCAAACACTGCGACAATGACCAACACACTGACCAACATAATGGCAAACAATTGAATACTGGCACACTGACAAATATATTAGTTCCACCCCCCATACTCACCCTGGTGTTGCTGGAGGTGGGTGGTGCAGGTGGCAGTGATGTTGACTTTGTGGTGTGGTGTGGTAGGTTGGCCGCCGTGCAGTCTGCTGCGTTGTTGTTGACAGGAGGTTCTGGTTGACCGCGTTTCCTCGGTTTACTGTGTGTCTTGCTCTCCCACAGCTGCAACATGCTAAGAGCACTACAAAATGTAGTACAAATTAGTTATTCAAGCAGTAACCGTAGGTGGCTTTAAGTGCTAATCCAAAGTGTCCCATTTCTACCACGACCATATTTATTACGATTCTTTGTCCAATGTGCAATTGACGATGCACAGAAACCAATGACGAATTCTTAGTTTGTACATCCATGTTCAAGTGGGTGCATATTCATGGGGGTGACATCCATGACTATACGCAGTTTTTCGAGCACGTAGCATAGACCATGCTGTTTTCGTGATTTACACAAAGTACTTTGCGAACACCAGTCCACGGTTACGTTGGTCTGTGCACAGCAATTAAAATGGAGAGACTTTCATATGCACCTGTTGTGTGGAGACGTCAATCCAGGTGTCTGAGTCCACTGTTCTCTTGCCTGTTGCAATGTGCAGATGAGACCATCAGTGGGCTCTTTCACTCTGTCAACACAAATAACAACTGGCCATGTTGTCACCGCACAGCCAAAATCCATGAACTTATCTCAAGAAAAACAATGGCTAGTAACCACAAGTGTAACTGGGGGTGTCTTTTGGGTGTGTACAAGACAAAGAAATGATACCCGCCACCTGCCAATAGGGCCACCTTCAACAAGGCACCTGCGATAGAGCATTGCCAACAGGGCCCCTACCAAAAGGTCACCTGTCAATGGGTACCTACCAACAGGAATGGTTAATGGCCACATTTAACTCAGATGTTTTCAGTCCATTCTACGTAAAATTATTAAACCTGTCTATCAAACAAACTGAGCGAAAATGTGTTTTAATTAATCACCGAAAGCAAAAAAAATAATCATCACTCATGAGCACACCTGTTGTGGAATAATATTGAACATAGAAAGCTGAACGTCCATGTCGCGGGAAACATCTTGCAAACCCTAAAGAGTGTTTCCTGCTTGTGTTGAGCATTTCTACAATTCTAATCGTCAATCAAGTTTAAACTTAGTGAAATCTGCCATTAGAAACAATCATAGAAATCTTAATAAAACTGGTTATTAATTCCACCAACAGGACAAATTAAAGACGCAACAAACCCATGTTGTGAAATGCAACAGAAATACGGTCAAAAGCGATCCTTTTGACCCCTTGGCCTTGAGACCTGGTCCTGGGTCTATACAGAACTGTAGTCGGTTGGTGTAGCTTGAGTGTTCTTCTTACGTCTGAGGAGGACTGCCCAGCTTGACACCTGCCCTCCATGATACAATCCGCTACACGGCGAAACAGACGGCTCATTGACATCAAATGTAGTAAATTGTATTAAAAGCCCTCAAATATCATATACGTTATTTGGGTGTGCTATTTAGTATTTATTTACCTAAGAAATGTTTGCGGTGACTGAAATCTGAAAAAACTGTTTCTTCGTTTGATATATAAAATATGTAAAAGCTTCATTTAATAACGGAACCATGTCACGTTGTTGTGTGATTTGATTTAGTAATGGGACCATGCCGCGTTGTTGTGTGATTTGATTTAGTAACGGGACCATGCCACATTGTTGTGTGATTTGATTTAGTAATGGGACCATGCCACGTTGTTGTGTGATTTGATTTAGTAACGGGACCATGCCACATTGTTGTGTGATTTGATTTAGTAATGGGACCATGCCACGTTGTTGTGTGATTTGATTTAGTAATGGGACCATGCCACGTTGTTGTGTGATTTGATTTAGTAACGGGACCATGCCACGTTGTTGTGTGATTTGATTTAGTAATGGGACCATGCCACGTTGTTGTGTGATTTGATTTAGTAACGGGACCATGCCACGTTGTTGTGATTTGATTTAGTAATGGGACCATGCCAGTGGGTTGATTTGATTTAATAACGGGACCATGCCACTTGTTGTTGATTTGATTTAGTAACGGACCATGCCACGTTGTTGTGTGATTTGATTTAGTAACGGGACCATGCCACATTGTTGTGATTTGATTTATTAACGGGACCATGCCACGTTGTTGTGATTTGATTTAATAACGGGACCATGCCACGTTGTTGTGTGATTTGATTTAATAATTTCAATTGGCCATCTCAAAATACACTGCTACATCCACATCTATGCATCTGTTGCTACAGTGCAATTGGTTAACTGGCTAAATTCAACCAGACACCATCTCAACTTCTCTGGGAAGCATCCAGCCATATGCTGCAATTAATGCACGAAGACTGCTCGTACACATATCCACCACTGTGTATATTCATTTACACAGCTGAGTGAACTGGAGCAATGTAGAGTGAACAAAACTTGCAGTTTTAACACCACAGCACAGGATTTGAACCCGGGTTCTCTTAACTGGTGCATTCAATGTGGTGAGTCCATTTAGTATGTCTGGTGTTGATAATAATTGTGGCGAGTTCACCAGGGTGTGATGGGTTAATTACTGGCGAGTTCATTTGGGTGCAAGGTAAGAGTAAAGGGTTAATGACTGTATTGACTTCATTTAGCTCTGAGGGGTTACTAATTGTAGCGAGAGACTTGAGTGTAGAGTTAACAATTGGCCACCTACGTAAGATATAGTGTGGCCTCATCTGGTAGACCTGGGGCTGACCAAAACAATGTCACATTGATCAACACACCGGCACACTTATCAACACACTGCGACAATGACCAACACACTGACCAACATAATGGCACAACAATTGACATACTGGCACACTGACAAGATATATTAGTTCCACCCCCCATACTCACCCTGGTGTTGCTGGAGGTGGGTGGTGCAGGTGGCAGTGATGTTGACTGTTGTGGTGTGGTGTGGTAGGTTGCGCCGCCAGTGCAGTCTGCTGCTGCTTGTGTCTGTTGACAGCGAGGTTCTGGTCTGCCGTCATGTTGTCCTCGGTCTTCGACTGATGTGTCTTGCTCTCCCACAGCTGCAACAGTCGCTAGATGGCAGCACTCACAAAATGTAGTACACAATGTAGTTATATCAGAGCAGTAACCAGTAGGTTGGCTTTTACAGGTGGCTGCTAAGATCCCAATAGTGTCCCATTTCTCACCAACAGACCTGATATTGTATGTTACAGATTCCTGTTGCTCCAAGTGTGACCAATTGCATCGATAGCACAGAAACCAAATGACGGAATTCTTAGTTTGATAACATCTGACATGTTCAAGTGGGTGCTATATTCAGTGTGGGGTGAACATACCATGCACTATACGCAGTTTTTCGAGCACGTAGCTATAAACACATGCTAGTTTTCGTGTATTTACACAACAGCTACTTTGCAGAACACACAGTCCACAGGTTACGTTGGTCTGTGACACAAGCAATTAAAATGGAGTAGACTTTCATACTGCACCTGTTGTGTGGAGACGTCAAGTCCAGGTGTCTGAGTCCACTGTTCTCTTGTCCTGTTGTCAATGTGCAGAAGAGACCATCAGTGGGCGTCTTCTCACTGCGTGTCAACACAAATGAACAACTGGCACATGTTGTCACCCGCACAGTCCACAAATCCATGACACTTACATCTGCAAGAAAACAACAATGGACAAGTCAACCACAAGTGTAGACTGGGGGTGTCTTCTTGGGTGTGGATTCACAGACAAAGAAGATGAGTACACCGCCACCTGCCAATAGGGCCACCTGTCAACTAGGCCACCTGCGAATAGAGCCACTTGCCAACAGGGCCACCTGCCAAAAGGGTCACCTGTCAACTGGGCCACCTACCAACAGGACAGAGTTACATGGCCACATTTAACTCGAGATGTTTTCAGTCCATTCTTACGTAAAATATATTACAAACCATGTCTATCATAACAAACTGACTGCGAAAATGTGTTTTAATTAAATCCACCGAAAGCATAATAACATCACTAATACATCACTACAAGCAGCACCACCTGTTGTGAAACTAATATATTTAAACATAGAAAGCTGAACGTCCATGTCTGCGGGAAACACGACTCCTTGCAAACCCTAAAGACTGTGTTTCAGCTAGCTTGTGTTTGAGCATTTCTTACAATTCTAATACGTCAAGTCAAAGTTTAAACAGACATCAACAGCTTAGGCTGTTGAAATGTACAACATTGTTTAGCATCATTTATTTTATCTGCCAAAAACTAGCCAGCCAGTCCTCACCTCCTCTAGGCCACCGTCAACATTCTCACTATCCACATCATCATCATCATCTGAGCTCCTGTCGTCAGCACCGTTGATTTCAGTTTATCCTTCCTTCATCCTCCTCATTCTTCATCACAATCTTCCTACTCCTCTTTCTCATAATCATCAGGTGAAGATAACGATAAGAGTCACTCAATAACTCATCATTACAATCATCAGGTGGTTATGATTCCTACTGTAAACAAAACATCACCATCCTCCTCCTCCTCTTCCTCCTACTCGTCTTCTTTCTCCGAGTCATCCTCCCACTCGTCATCCTCCTCCTCCTACTCCTCCTACTCGTCTTCTTTCTCCGAGTCATCCTCCTACTCGTCATCCTCCTACTCGTCATCCTCCTCTAGTCTTCCTCCTCTCGTCTTCCTCCTACTCGTCATCCTCCTCCGAGTCTTCCTCCTACTCGTCATCCTCCTCTGAGTCTTCCTCCTACTCGTCATCCTTCTCTGAGTCTTCCTCCTACTCGTCATCCTCCTAGTCTTCCTCCTCCGAGTCTTCCTCCTACTCGTCATCCTCCTCTGAGTCTTCCTCCTACTCTGAGTCTTCCTCCTACTCGTCATCCTCCTCTGAGTCTTCCTCCTACTCGTCTTCCTCCTACTCGTCATCCTCCTCCGAGTCTTCCTCCTACTCCAGTCATCCTTCTCTGAGTCTTCCTCCTACTCGTCTTCCTCCTACTCGTCATCCTCCTCCGAGTCTTCCTCCTACT